>QRFJ01005168.1:0-102023 GCA_006176705.1 Cocos nucifera
AACGCAGTTTCGAGGTTGAAGAAGATCTTATCTTCTATTGACGTAAGAAGCTCGGAAGAGATCTATCTCAATTGAGTTGAAGAAGATCTTATCTCCTATTGAAGAGTTGGAGCTCGGGGAGATCTTATCTCCAACTGATTGAGAAGATTTTATCTCCTGTTGACATAGACGTTAAAGCTTGAGGAAGATCATATCTCTAGCAAAGGTTGAAGAAGATCTTATTTTCTATTGATGTAGATGTTGAAGCTCAGAAGAGATCATATCTCCAACCAAGGTTGAAGGAGATCTTATCTCCTGTTGATGTAGAAGCTCGGGAGAGATCTTATCTCCAGCCAAGCTTGAAGGAGATCTTATCTCCTATTGTTGTTAGGCACAATGGGGCCATTGTCGGAGCCTCTCCTCTCATCTCATTTAAAATGAATGATGCCTTCAACTTTGCTCATATTAGGATGAGGTTCTCCTCCTATTTCTAATGGGCTATGGGGGCACAAAAGGGTCATTATCAGGGCCTCTCCCTCCATCTTATCTAAAATGAATGAGACCTTCGACTTTGCTTATGTTAGGATGAGGTTCTCCATCTATTCCTAACGAGCTCTGGGGGTGCATAAGGGCCGTTGTCAGAGCCTGTCCCCCCATCTCATCTAAATGAATGAAGCCTTCAACTTTGCTGGCGTTAGGATGAGGTTCTCCTCCTATTCCTAATGGGTTGTGGGGGCGCATAAGAGCCATTGTCAGGCCCTCTCCTCCATCTCATGTAAAATGAATGAGACTTTCGACTTTGCTTGCATTAGGATGAGGTTCTCCTCTTGTTCCTAACGGGCTATGGGGGCACATAAGGGCCGTTGTCAGGGCCTCTCCCCCCATCTTGTTTAAAATAAATGAGACCTTCGACATGCTCATGTTAGGATGAGGTTCTGCTCCTGTTCCTATCATGGCCACTATTGATTGCTTATTCCCTATCACCATATAGTTTTTGTGCCAAAAAATAATAATATTAAAATGAAGAAGTTTTATTGAAGAAAAATTACTAGTAGTATATCCTCAGATTTTCTAAATTCAAAGATCGTGGGAGCGTTCTTCCTCTAAGCTTTTTCAGACGATAAGTTTTGAGCCAGACAACCTCCACTATTTCATATGGACGTTCCCAATTTGGGGCAAGCTCTCTTAGCTCTAAGGTTGAGAGATGGTGGCTTGCCGAAGTACTAAGTCCCCTAGAGATAGTGTTGATGATGTCGAAAGGCGACCAATCTCCTTGTTATTCCTTTCTCATTGGTGGTTCTGGCTGCGATAGTGCTCTTGGTCGATCTACTCTTACTTTAGACCGATGTCTGTGGAGCATTGTGGGGGTCATAGCTATGAAACCTTCTAGGGAGACTTCTTTGCACCCTTCCATTAGGGCTTCTTTGATGACGAGCTTGGAAAGGAGTTCGGGCTCGTTCGCGCTCGGGGAGGAGTTCGAGCTCGCTCGTGCTCGGGGCGAGTCTGGGAGCGCAGACAAACTTCATCCAGCCTTCTACCAGCGATGCTGAGGAATTTCATTTGGCCCTTCCTGATACTCATCAAGAAATTCAAACTTTGGCACAGACATCGGCTGCTGATGAAGTGAGCCGCAAACTGATGGCTCATCATATCAATGGAGAAGATCATACCTAGCTTCAATGTCAAGTACTAGTTTCTTGCTGCTTCCTTTAAGATAGACAAAAAAGCTCAACATAAGATGTCGTCTGGTGCACCATGGAGCAGCAACATAGTCTGAAAGGTCTTCAGGTGATCGATCGAATCAGAGGTTCTATCGTAGCTTTCAAATCGGAGGAAGCTCGAAGTTTGATGGAATGGGCTCTTGCATAATTTGGAGAGAAAAAGGGGGATCAGTGTGGATGTTGTCATGATGAGCTGGGGCGACGTGGCCGAGCTTCTCAATCTATCAATCCATCGTCCATAGTTTCTGATTGAGGATGTCAACTCGATTGCAGACCTTGGAAGGCTGCCAGTTGTAGATGGAGAAGATTTTTTTTGAAGAAGAATCATGATCCAATCAAGGATCCTCTACTCTTTGTTTCCCCTTTTCAAGGGCAACGGGTATGCTAGTCCAAGTGCTCCTCCTTAGGGCCGATTCTTAACATCCTGATGGTGGATTTTCTGGTGGAATCATCGTCGAAGGCTGCTACATGGTCTGCACCATCTCGGTGAAGCCCTAAACCTACTGCATCAATAGTTTGAACTGCTCTGAATCTACCAAAGCCGTTGGTGGAGGAGGAGATTGAAGTGCCGATGATGGAGTAGGGATAGATGAATCTAGCCCAGATCTGGTGGTAGAAGTGGCAGATCTCTAGGTAGTTGCCCTCTTTGAATGCATTTCTCGGGATTGAGGAAGAGGATAGAGATGAACCTTGAAGTAGAAGATTGATAGGATCGACTGAGTACTCCTTTAAGAATAAGGGTACCTCAGGAATAGAGAGCCCTTCCTCTAGCGCCAATTCTGTTGGTGCAGAATTTGGTTGATGTCGGATCGAGCTGGAGTGGTGGAGGAAGAGGTCACCGCTAGTGACCTACAAAATAAAGTTCCATCTGAAGTCGATGGTGGTGGGTCCGGTAGGATTCTTCGATGATCGAGTCAGCTCTTCTGGCCAACAGAAATAGAGTGCTTAGATAAGAATTCAGCAAATTTTTGGAAAGAAGAATAGAGCTTAGAGAAAACGTATATGGAGGACTTTTTTTTATAGATGGAGTTTGTCATAACTGTCCGGTAGTGGGCCGCTCAAGGCCACACGGAGTTTGTTATGGAGAGTGGTGTCTGTTGCCATGAAGTGGCCGTTCGTTGAGATTTAATAGTCGAAGTTTGGAGGAAGAAGGTGTTGGATGGTGAAGAGCATTGACATACATCAATTTTAGAGGAGTTCGGACTCCTAAAAAGAATACGGCTAGAGGGGATCATCCAAGATGAATGCTAGCTGAACACTATAAGTAATCCACTAGAGGAATCTAACTGAAGGAGAATTCCAAAAGGAGTTCGGCTCTTGGAAGAATTTGATTGAAGGAGAAGTTTGGAGGAAGTTTGCCTCCTGGAGGATCTTGACTTAAGAAAAAATCCAAAAGAAGTTTGGCTCCTGAAGGAGTCCGACTGAAGGAGAAATTCGAAAGTAGTTTGG
Organism: Cocos nucifera; assembly: GCA_006176705.1. Taxonomy (NCBI): domain Eukaryota; kingdom Viridiplantae; phylum Streptophyta; class Magnoliopsida; order Arecales; family Arecaceae; genus Cocos; species Cocos nucifera. Next base: position 3,150 of record QRFJ01005168.1, read on the forward strand.
ATCCTAGAGGAGTTCGACTGAAGGAGATGTTCAAAAGAAGTTTGGCTCTTGGAGCAATTCGACTGAAGGAGAGATCTGAAAAGAGTTTGGCTCTTGTAGAATCTGACTGAAGAAGAAATTTAGGAGTTCGACTCCTGTAGAAATCTAACTGAAGGAGAAGTCTAAAAGGAGTTCGGCTACTAAAGAAATTCGATTAAAGAAAAAATTTGGAAGGAGTTCGACTCCTATAGAAATCTGATAAAAGGAGAAGTCTAGAAGAAGTTTGGCTCCTGTAGAAATCTGATTGAAGAAAAAATCTAGAAGGAGTTTGGCTCCTAAAGGAATCCAAATGAAGAAGAAATTTGGAAGGAGTTTGGCTCCTTTAGAAATTCGACTGAAGGAGAAATCTGGGAGGAGTTTGGCTCCTGTAGGAATCCAACTGAAGGAGAGGTCCAAAAAAAGTTCAGCTTCTAAAAGAATCCGAATGAAGCAGAAATCCAGAAGGAGTTCGATCGAAGGAGAAATTTGGAAGCAGTTCGACTCCTAGAGGAGTCCGACTGAAGGAGAAATTCAAAAGTAGTTCGACTCTTGAAGGACTCCGACTGAAGGAGAAATTTGGAATGTGTTTGGTTCCTATAGAAATTCAACTGAAGGTGAAATCTGGAAGAAGTTTGGCTCTTGAAAGAGAAATTCGGAAGAAGTTTGGTTCCTATAGAAATCTGACTGAAGGAGAAATCTAGAAGGAGTTTGGCTCCTGTAGAAATCTGACTGAAAGAGAAGTTCGGAAGGAGTTTGGCTCCTATAGAAATCTGACTGAAGGAGAAATCTGGGAGGAGTTTGGCTCCTGTAGGAATCCCACTAATGGAGAGTTCGGAAGGAGTTTGGCTCTTGGAGGAATTTGAATGAAGGAGAAATCCGAAAAGAGTTTGACTGCTGGAGGGGCCCGACTGATGAAGAAGTTTGGGAGGAGTTCTGCTGAAGTTCAAAAGGAGTTCGACTGGGGTTCGGCTGTTGGAGGAGTTCGGCTACTGAATGAGTTCGACCGCTGGAGGAGATCGGCTGGGGTTCGACCACAAGAGGGGTTCAGCTAATGAATGAATTTGATCGCTGGAGGAGATCAGCTGGGGTTTGGCCACTGAAAGAATAATTTTTGATTGAAGCTCTTTCGTGATTACCGATTGCATTAGGCTAAGCATCAGACTAGACTTCGGCAGAAGCGGGATTTACCTCCAACAAAGCTTATAAAAATGCCAAAATTTATAAAGAAAGAACTAAAGTCAAAATTGATCTCAAACGAATGCCCAGGAAGCTCTAGGTTGATCGTATCTGATTCAATCTCCAACTACAACTTCATGAAGGACTTACACACAGATATTTTTTGCTCTATTTAAACCCCCTTACACCTTGAGACAAGAGTGTTGCCTAGATATGGCTACCCAAAAGGAGAGGTGAATTGGGTATTTCAAAACCTAAATAACTAATATGTAGATTTGAATGATTTAAACTAAGTGATGTGTACACAATAAACAATGTAATCTTGAATATAAAGATCAATGAAAAGATAAAGGATGTAAAGAATAATAACATTAAGTACAAGCACAAATACATAAATTTTATAGTGGATCGGTACCTAACTCAAAACTTACATCGACTCCCTAAGTATATCACTTGGGAATTCAACTATAATCACTCAATTGATTACAATTTATTATTTTTCATGGGTTCACAATCCAACCCAGTTGGTTTTGAGCTAGGCTCATCAACTACAACCTTTATAATAATTGTTTTTCGGGCTCACAATCAATCCAGTTGGTTTTTCTTAGATCACCAACTAAAACATCACAAGTGATTGTTTTTCTCCGGACTAACAATCAACCTCGATTGGTTTTAATCTTGGATTACCAATCAAACCACTATAAACATCCAACTCTAGGCCTGGATCAATCCAAGCTTCTCACCCAAAAAAACTTGAAATACTAAACCTAAAAATCAATATAAATGATTAAGTTTAGAAAAATAAAACTCTTTAAAGATTTGGAAGAAGTCCGAATGATGATAGTTGAATGCTTGAGCGATGATGAGATGAAGAAAGCACGCAGGATTTCTAGCTCTACTTTCAAAAATATTTTTTGATAAATATACACATCCAAAACTATTATTAATTATATTAATAATAAGAGCTATAGATCTATTCTAAAATACCTATATGCTACATGATCTAATGTATTATATATGCATGCATATCTGAAAATATAAACAAAATCAATAGTAAAACTATTTTGCTGCTTTACTTTTTCAGAACATATTACCTTTTCGTGGGTAGATGAACCCTACAATTTTATCTTCTCAATGTAGATTTGATCATCATGACATAGCCACACACGCATCTGGCCTCCACGAATAATCCACATGAGGCTCTGATCCCGATCAATTCCTTCCAAGTACTAGCTCTGTAGAAATCCTCAACAACTGATTTAAATTAAACTTCTTTTGATCTTTTTCATCAGATCTTCAGACACTCTGGATCCTAATGAATGAAGATGAGAAGTTGAGGAGGTTCTCTGTTAGGATCTATGAAGTCACGACTCTCGTAACTCACAGATTTAAATCCTAAATCCTAGAATGATTCTAGGGTATGCTCTCATCCAAATCCCTTGTGCCTAGAACTCTCTTTTCTTTTTAATTTTTTCTCACGTGGAAGAGCTCACGCACAAGATCAGAAACTCCTTTTCTAACCTTCCTTTTTGTCACTCTTTTTCTCTACCTCTCTCTTTTTCTCTCTTTCCTTTTTAATTTTTTCTCACCTAGAAGATCTCACCCACAAGATCAGAAACTCCTTTTTTGATCTTCCTTTTTGTCACTCTTTTTCTCTTCCTCTCTCTTTTTCTCTCTTTTTGCACATCAATAAAATCCATCATTTTATTGCAGTGCACAAAAAAACATGGGAGTCATGATGGGTTGGTTTAGATCAAGTGGTTACCAATTCAAATTCAAATCCCATTTGAATTCAATGGGGAACCAGTTCAAACCAATCCATAAGGTGCATGAGAAAGGAGAATGCACACCCTCCCTTGCATGAAAAACTTCATGAGAAACATCTTTCTTATGGAGAAAGGATGGCACAAATCAAAAGGTGATGTGGCACATGAGAAGACAAGTCAAACTAGTCAAATTATTTGTCCTCCAATCGAAACAATCCAATCCAAATTGGTTAGGCCTAATAAGACCAGATTAAACCCAACTTATTTAGGCTTAATTAGGCTTAGTTAAATTATAATCAAATTAGGAATCAATCAAGCCAAACCTCTAATCAAATTAGGGATTAGAACTTCTAGACGATTAGATGATCTTATAACCTAATCGGGTCAAATCCAAAAGAATCCAATCAATTAATCCTGATCCAAAATTAATCACTCAATTAAATTAACTTAATTAGTGATCAAATAACTAATTAAGCTTCTCTTGATCAGGCATTAGATTGGATAGAAATCTCTAGTATGTGTGACCTCACAAGTTTGAACCTAAGCCAATAGCATAGGAACCAATTTTCTATATTAATCAAAGTGACCATCTAGCAATGGTACCCGATGTCTGAATAGGTCAAATAGTATAATTGCAATATTCAGAACCTATGCGAATATGGTTATCACATAATTCATCTCTTTGATCTCTATGCATAGGATGACTTAGGGTTAAACTATCAATCCTAAAAGATACATCCAAATCATGTTTCAAAGTAATTAGTCCTGTGATCCCTCACTAAGACTGCCCTAGTCAAGGCTTTGCTAAATTGAAATACTATTGAACACAGCTCCTAAGTCAAGGAATGGTCAATCCCATCTTGACTCATGCAGCAATTCCTCAAATACTTGACTGTACTCAGAAATCTTTCAATATTGAATTAGAAATTCAGATAGTCTCGCACCAAAGCATAGTGAGTTGCTTGAAAGTCACCATGGTGAGCTCAGGTCAGAGGGACACTTATGCCCATATTCCATCATAGCAATTCTTGACACCAGAGAAGCTATGGAGTCGATCACGTTCAGTGTAGATGTATCCCTACATCTCACCTACATGCCATACTAGTATCTCCACACTCCTTAGTTAAGAGGACAACCAACCTATATGGCACACAGTGATCTATACTTGATAAACATTGTCATCCTTGGTAACAACATATCAGTTGATCGCGAACATATTTATGGATGAAATAATAAATCCTTTTTTATCGATTCTAAATAGTCCTAATGATATCATCACAATAGATAGAAGTTCTTTAGAAGATGAAAAATTTATGATCAAAAAGTCAGAATAATTTTTATTCAATTAATGATTTATATATATTAAATAAAATAGCTCAATCATCAACAGACTGATGATTAGTTTTGGGACACTATTTTCAATAATCTTCCATTTGGTCTAAAGCCAATCGGTGCTATATTGTATACCCATCTTCGACTTGAAGTCGTTGAACTCCTTCATCATAATAGCTTTAATGAATGGGTTGGCCAAGTTCTCCTTTCCATCGATCTTCTAAAGATCGACATTAGCTCAATCCACGATCTCTCAGACAAGATAAAAATGGTGTAGAATATGCTTCATCCATTGGTACGCCTTCAATTTCGTGGCCTGAGCTATGGCTCCAGAGCTATCATAAAAGAGCAAAACTGGACCATCGAGAGAGGGTGCTACTTCGAGCTTGGTGATGAACTTCTTTAGCCACACCATTTTTTTGATAGCATCTGATGCAGCAACATATTCTACCTCATATACTGAATCAACCATGATGTACTGCTTGGGACATTTCCAGCAGACAGTACCACCATTAAGGATAAACACATACCCCAACACACTCTTACTATCATTATGATCAAATTGAAAAATGAAGTCTGTAAACCCTACAAGTTTCAAGTTCGATTCACCATAAACAAGCCACTGATCCTTAGTATTTCTTAAATACTTTAGGATGGTTTTAACAACCTTCTAGTGATTCTCCTCTAGATTAGATTGGTATCTACTCACTACCCCTAGTGAGTATGCCACATCTGGTCCTGTATATGTCATGACATACATAATAGAATCCACTACTGAAGCATATGAAATTCTACTCATACGCTCTCTCTCTCTGATTATAAAATTTTTATATGCCTCATGTGTTGAATTTCAGCTAATCTTAAAACTTTAGGACAAAAAATTAAATCAAGTTTCCAGAAGAATCTCCTGAAGGGAAATCCTGATTTCCCGGTCCAGGTTCGTCCAGATCTGATTAGATCAAGAGATATATTTCAAAAATTTTCTCTTGATCTTAATCAGATCTTGATATGTTTCAGATCTGATTCTTATTATTTTAATAAATAAAATAAAATAAGATAAATTAAATCAAATTTAATTTACCTGATTTGGGTAATCCTATTACCCTGTAGATGATCCTGATTGCAGCGGAAGGTTCTGGATCTTAGCCACGCAAGCGCCTGGCCTCTACCGGTATCCACTCGGGTTGGATCTGGAGAACCTCTTCTTCTCTATCACACCTCCAAAAATCAGATCTGGATCTGATCTGGAGGATCTTCAAAACTCTTTTGAAGATCTGCAGTCGTCCTTTTGCAGCAGCGCAGCCTTCTTGCTTTTGATCGCCTTTCCTTGATCTGAATCGCACCAAACTAAGTCCAAAACACTTTTGGACGTGGAGAGCAAGGGGAGAAGAGAGTATGGCGTGGAGAAGGAGGGGAGAGGCAGCCTTGGACGTGGGAAATCTCTATTGAATTCACTTAGGATTAGGGTTGGGCGCAGGGTCTTATTTATAGACCTAAGCTTGTGATCCAACTCCTCTTCCTCTCAACCAATCACAACCCTTTGTGAAATCAGATCTAAATCTGATTGGTTGAAAAAGAGACCCCTGGATTCCTCCTTAGAGGGCGCCTAAGACCAGTCAAACTGGATTCTTAGTAGAACTCTGAATTGGAATCCTAAAGGGAGGTGGAGTCCTTGTCCAACAAGGACTCCTAGGCGCCTCCTACTTGGGCTCACGCCACCCTTGGCGTGCGCCCTTCTCCTTGCCAGGTTCTGGCAGGGGGACAAGCCCCCACCAGCTCTCCAATAGGTGCATGACATGTGGTCAAAAGTCAAAGGGTGAATGGTCAACGTTTGACCAGTCAAAGGTAGACTTTTGACCAAAGTCAAAGAACAAGAAATGGCAGGTGACCAAAAATGGCAGGTAATGTCTTACAAATAAGACAACCTATTCTGACTTGGACAACCTCCAGTCAGACCATATGAAGGCCTCTGATTGAGCACAAACTCCTTTGGCTCAGTCAGGACAACTTATTTATGATAGTAAAAGAAGAACGTTAGGTTCAATCGAGTGCTAGCACGATTTCCTTGAACCTAATTGAATCTCATTCAGATCAATTGAACTAGATCAGTTCAATTGATGATCACCAGATTCAAACCCTTGTTTGTGTGACCCAGTTAGGTTCAGTTCTGTATGGTAATGGGATATGTCATGATCTCTATCATAGACATCATCGAAACTCCTTTCGATGGATCAGAACTCTTCTGATTCGAACAGCTAGAATGATCGATCATCTAAATCATTCTAATTGCTCCCAAAATCCACCAGTGACACCTAGCAGTATATGGTGGCAACCCATCAGAGCTGAATGCGAACCTCTTGGTGCAGCTACCTGTGTGATTCAGTTCTTCTATCTTGAGCCCCGATCAGATTAGGGTTAAGGTGAACTCGTCAAACCCTAGTCTCTGTCATATGATGTAATCATTCGATTCGAGTCCAATGTGAAAATCTAAATAGAAACTCTTTCTATTATTTCACTCTACCATGGCCATGGATTTCTGGACTTGATTCTCATGATCATCATAGGGCTACTCCTCTACCACCGAGGTAGATAGATCCCATCTTGATGCAATCCAGTTCCTACAATGAACATGCTATAGCCAACATACACCTCAGGGTTCCATATGGCTAGGAGACCGAGTAATGGTGTAGTCAAACTATAACACCCTCAAGGTGAACTGCCGATGCATCTCAGGTCAAAGAACCAGACACACTACTGCAGCATCGAGTCAGTCATTGACGAGAAGGTAGACTCCCTAATGACTACTCGAGGTGGTCACGCTCAGTGCCCTCGTTCTCTAACGAGTACCTGTACTCTCGCTCCGGTGTCTCCACACCGTAGACTCAAGACTCATCTACTAAAGAGAAGCGATCGTACACCAACCTTCCGGATCAATCACCATCCTCGTGATGATCCTATGGTCGGGAGCTGTTTATGAGTTAATAATGATTATTCATGTCTTAAATTTTCAACTCTTGAAAATATGAATTATCATTACCATTAACTCAAAGGATGTATCACAGACACTAAATACACATGTGTGATAGAAAATAACCCATTTCATTAATTATAGTCAAAATTACAATTTTGCCCCTAGAAGTGTATTACAAGTGTCAGCCAATTCTGGCTTCTAGGGCACATATATCTAACAATCTCCCACTTGTCCTAAAGCCAATTGGCTACAAGTCTAAGTCCCATCTTCTCAAGGTGGGCTTCGATCTTCTGCTGGCCCAACGGCTTTGTAAGTGGGTCTGCCACATTATCTGCGGAGTTGACTCTCTTGACCTCAACGTAACCTTTCTCAAGGTAATCGCGGATGAGATGATATCGCCGCTCAATGTGCTTGGACTTCTGGTGAGACCTCGGCTCCTTAGCAAGGGCTATGGCGCCATTGTTGTCGCAGTAAAGAGGAATGGCATCTGATGGCATTACTCCAATTTCTGCAGCAAACTTTTTGTACCAGAACGCTTCCTTTGCAGCCTCTGATGCAGCTATATATTCTGCTTCCATGGTGGAATCTGCTATCACAGTTTGCTTGGAACTCTTCCAGCTGACAGCTCCACCATTGCACACAAACAGACTTCCAGATGTCGACTTTCGATCATCTATATCGGACATGAAGTCCGAGTCTGTGTATCCCTGAACTTGGAGTTCTCCATTACCAAAGACCAACATCATATCCTTAGTTCTTCTCAAGTACTTAAGGATACATTTCACAGAAGTCCAGTGTTCTTCACCTGGATTTGACTGATATCTGCTTGTGACACTCACAGCATGGGCTATATCAGGTCGTGTACATAGCATGGCATACATGAGGCTCCCTATTGCAGAAGCATAAGGGATCTTGCTCATGCGTTCTATTTCCTCAGGTGTGCTGGGGCACATCTTCTTGGAAAGATGAATACCATGTCTGAAGGGTATTAATCCCCTCTTAGAGTTTTCCATACTAAACCTCTTTAGTACTTCCTCTATGTACATCTTCTGTGAAAGTCCTAGCATCCTATTCGGTCTATCCCTATAGACCTTAATTCCTAGAATAAAGGATGCTTCACCTAGGTCTTTCATGGAGAATTCCTTAGGACAACCACATCTTGACTGATGTCAACATGGGAATATCATTCCCAATAAGGAGGATGTCATCCACGTACAATACGAGGAAGACAACAGCGCTCCCACTGACCCTTTTGAAAACACATGGTTCCTCTTCATTTTTGATGAAACCAAACTTTTTGATCACATCATTGAAACGAGTGTTCCAGCTCCGAGATGCTTGCTTAAGTCCATATATGGACCTTTGCAGCTTGCAAACCTTGTGATCAGTATCACTGGATGTGAAACCTAGCGGCTGTTCCATATAGATATCTTCCTCAAGATATCCATTTAGGAATGCCGTTTTCACGTCCATTTGCCATATTTCATAATCGAAATAGGCTGCAACAGCAAGCAATGTGCGGATGGATTTTAGCATAGCTACCGGGGAAAAGGTATCCTGATAGTCAATGCCTTCACGTTGACTATAACCTTTTGCCACCAGTCTAGCCTTGAATGTCTCCACATTCCCATCTGCACCAATCTTTCTCTTGAAGATCCATTTACACCCAATAGGTACTATACCTTCTGGTGGATCTACCAAGGTCCAGACTTGGTTTGAGTGCATCGAGTCGATCTCTGACTTCATTGCCTCAAGCCATTTCTCGGAGTCGATATCTGATATCGCCTCGTTGTAGGTTTTGGGATCATCACCATGAGCACCATTACCTATGAGGAACATTTCCTCTACATCCTCTGAAATAATACCTAAGTATCTTTCAGGGGGACGGGAAACTCTTTCCGATCTACGAGGTGGAGGAGGTAGTGTTCTTATTGGCTCAACCTGATTTGGTTCCACTTGGTCCTTAGCTCTTTCTGCTTGTGAGACTTTCTCATCAAGCTTAATCTGCTTTCCAATGCCACTATCTTGAATAAACTATTTTTCAAGAAATATGGCATGTCGACTCACAATCACATTGTGGTCTTCTGGAATGTAGAAATAGTATCCTAATGACTCTTTAGGATATCCTATGAATCGAGCTCTAAAGGACCTAAACTCTAACTTGTCCGCTTGTTGTCTTTTGACATAAGCCGGACAACCCCAAATTCTGAGATGACTCAGACTTGGTTTCTTACCGTGCCATATCTCATACGGTGTGGTAGGAACGGTTTTAGAGGGAACCCTATTCAGTAAATAGATTGAAGTTAATAATGAATGTCCCCAAAGAAAATCTGGGAGGTCTGTGAAGCTCATCATGGATCGAACCATATCCAATAGAGTCCGATTTCTCCGTTCTGAAACCCCGTTGAGTTGAGGTGTTCCTGGTGGAGTCCATTGAGAGACTATGCCATTTTCCTTAAGATAGTCTAGGAATTCCCGGCTAAGGTATTCACCTCCTCGATCTGATCGAAGAACCTTAATGGGTTTTCCAGTTTGTTTTTCTACTTCATGTCTGAATTCTTTGAACTTTTCAAAGGCTTCAGACTTATGTCTCATAAGATACACATACCCATACCTAGACAGATCATCGGTAAAGGTAATGAAGTAGACAAAATTGCCTCTAGCCGGCACATCGAATGGGCCGCACACATCAGTATGTACTAGGGCAAGGAGATCTGTGGCCCTCTCCCCATGTCCAACAAAAGGGAGTTTAGTCATTTTGCCTTGAAGACAAGATTCACAAGTTGGATATGACTCAAAAGTCAATGGACTCAATAGCCCATTTTTCTCCAATTTGTTAATCCTATCTTCTGCTATATGACCTAATCTCAGGTGCCATAGATATCTGTCGTTTGGACTATCCCTAGGTCGTTTGGCATTCACGTTTTGCTCGATAGTTAAAACAGGTACATCAATATGCAACTGATAAAGACCATTAACAAGGAAACCATTTGCAATTTTATTTCTTTCATAAAGAATGTTACAATGGTCCTTAAAGAAGGTGATCACATAACCTTCTTGTGCTAAGCATGAAACAGAAATCAAATTCCTGCTAGCTGCAGGCACATAATAACAGTCTTTTAAAACTAAGTCTAAACCAGATGGTAATCGCAGAGGGTATGTTCCCACGGCTACTGCAGCAACTCTTGCTCCATTACCGACGCGTAGGATCATGTCTCCATCCCTCAGCCTCCTGCTATCCTCAAGACCCTGCATAGAAGTGCACAGATGAGCACTAGAACCAGAGTCAAGCACCCAACTGGATGCAGAAGAAACCGTAAGGTTAGACTCAATAACGAGCATACCTCCAGAAGGACCTTCCTTCTTGTTCTTTAGGGTGGCCAGGTAAGTAGGGCAGTTCCGCTTCCAATGGCCGTCGCTGTTGCAATGGAAACACTTTCCTTTGCCATCGACCTTCTTCTTCGGTTCTGCCTTCTTCTTCTTTGATCCTTCTACCTTTTGCTTTTTCACAGACTTCTTTTTCTTTCCATAAGACTTTCTTTTGGAAGAAGTCCGTTCCATAGCAAGAACTGAGCCTTTAGAACCTTTCATAGAAAGCTCAGCGGTAACCAGCATATTCATCAACTCGGCCAAGGAATTCTTGAAGTTTATGCATGTGGTAATTCATGATGAATTGCCCATATGCATCAGTCAAGGATTGCAGAATAATATCGTTCTGCAAATCCAAGTCCAACTTCACACCGAGCTTCTCAAGCTCTTCCATGTCCTTGATCATTGTCAGACAGTGATCTTGGACTGACTGCCCATCACGCATCTTAGCCTTAAAAAGTCATTTCGTGACTTGATATTTGGCTGCGCGACTCTGTTCACCAAACATCTCCTGCAGGTGAGCCAACATTTGGCGAGCAGTCCCGATATCTTCATGTTGGCGCTGGAGCTCATCAGACATCGAGCCCAACATGTAGTATCTGGCCTTATTGTCTTCGTCAATCCATTTTTCCAGAGACGCTCTCTGTTCAGTGGATGGACGAGCTGGTAAGGTGGGAGGGTCCTGGTCCAAAACATGTGTTAACTTCTCTGAACCCAAAACAATTTTGTAGTTCCTGAGCCAATCTTTATAATTGGGTCCAGTCAGTCTATGTGTGTCTAGGATACGTGCCAGTGGGTTGGACGCAGACATTTTCCTGTAGAGAGTCAAAGATTCTAGTTAGATACTGTAATTTTGACTTGACCAATTTGTTTAGGGATTTTATTTTTAAACAAATTAGCTCCCACTATTTTCTCGGATCCCTACACTCCCTCTGTAGAGATGCGAAAATCTCCGCGATTGATGATTTCTAGTGGGTGGTGCGGTCTCACCAACTGACTCATCACCTCACCTAACAGTTATTGGTGATGGGTTAGCCAATGAGTGAACAACTCTTGTTCAATGATTCTCTAATCATGGTGCACCCAAACTTGGTCTCTAATTCATGAATCTCACCGTATCCGGAATATTGATCCACTCCTTAGTTAAGTCAGACCCACCATTTGCATAGACTGGGTTCCTAATTGGGTCTCTCACCGTATCCGGAATATTGAGCCCAACTCATCCTCCAGCCCATAGCATCCAATGCCTAATAGACATGGTTGCGTCTTCCCGGTGCAACTGAGCCACTGTATCCAGCCGAGAACAATCAACCCCGGGAAGGGCCCGCACGTCTACAATGGTGGAAGACCTCGGACTTAATCTTTTCTTAGGGAGAATTGATTCAGGTCTCATTAAACTAGACTTGGCTTAGTCATAACAATTATGACTAACCTAGTGGCATGGGTCAGCTCGGATTATTGACCACCTCAGATCAGAACTGTGTCAACAGATATGGCCAGGTAAGTGAGACCGGTGGAAGGAATATGCCGTTAACTCGCACAAGAACGCATTCAGGTCGAGTAGCTTCCAATTAAAAACCAGTCGGTCGTCTGTGCCAAACTTACCTTAGACACCAAATTGTTGAGTCAGAACCAATTGGGTTAGCCTACAATCCAGACTCTAACCTCTGAGCCTAATTAGGTCTTGCTTGATCGTGACTCGATCTTGACCCAGACTTAATCCTATTAGGCTGGTCAATTTAAGCATTGTTGATCCCATCTAACCAACTCTTGATTCGGTTTGATCAACCGCTTAGACCTAATTGAGCTACCCAAGCCCGAACCCAGTATTATGAATATGTCTTAGATCTGAAATTCTCAATTTTAGACCTAATTAATATTCCATAAACTTAATTCTTAATTAAGTTGGGTTCATAAACAAAATATGCACAATAAATCCTAGGGTTTCAGGATCTAGGGTTTTGCAGAAAGTAAGTTTTGGGTTTCTGATTAAGGACGAACACGCAGCACCCCTACACGTCATAAGAACACCCCATCGAATGGGAAGAGAGGGCCTTTAAACCCTTCTTCGTTCTTATGACCGGACGGCCAAGAGGAACGCCTTAATCAGGAACATGTAAATACTACAAAACAGTTATAGATCTATATCATATATCTCATATACAAATTTAGATCTAATCAAGGCATATTTTGCATACATCTCATGTATCATAATCATGCATGTTTTCAGATCTAAATTATCACATAATAATCTAAAAAATTAGATTTAAATTGATCTAATCAAAATAAATTCTAATCTAGACAATTATGTAGAACTATTCTACAACTAGTCTAGTCATGCATCTATCATATCTCATATGATATTTAAAATTAAATAATTTTTATTTGCTGTTTATCAGATGTTATTATAACACTTATAATATCAGAAAATAGTAAATAAGAAGATCTAAAATATGATTTAATCATATTAAATCAAAGACATGCAAAACTATTCTATAGAACTATTCTATTCTAGAACTAGTCATGCATATCTTCATGTTCTTAGATCCAAATCATTTAATTTTAATTTTTCTGATTTCAGATCTGATCACATCTCATGTGACATCTGAAATCACATTATTTTTAATTAAAATAAAATTAAAATCAGATCTAAACAATTTTAGAACCATGGCTCTGATACCAGTTGAAGGGAAATCCTGATTTCCCGGTCCAGGTTCGTCCAGATCTGATTAGATCAAGAGATATATTTCAAAAATTTTCTCTTGATCTTAATCAGATCTTGATATGTTTCAGATCTGATTCTTATTATTTTAATAAATAAAATAAAATAAGATAAATTAAATCAAATTTAATTTACCTGATTTGGGTAATCCTATTACCCTGTAGATGATCCTGATTGCAGCGGAAGGTTCTGGATCTTAGCCACGCAAGCGCCTGGCCTCTACCGGTATCCACTCGGGTTGGATCTGGAGAACCTCTTCTTCTCTATCACACCTCCAAAAATCAGATCTGGATCTGATCTGGAGGATCTTCAAAACTCTTTTGAAGATCTGCAGTCGTCCTTTTGCAGCAGCGCAGCCTTCTTGCTTTTGATCGCCTTTCCTTGATCTGAATCGCACCAAACTAAGTCCAAAACACTTTTGGACGTGGAGAGCAAGGGGAGAAGAGAGTATGGCATGGAGAAGGAGGGGAGAGGCAGCCTTGGACGTGGGAAATCTCTATTGAATTCACTTTCACTAGGATTAGGGTTGGGCGCAGGGTCTTATTTATAGACCTAAGCTTGTGATCCAACTCCTCTTCCTCTCAACCAATCACAACCCTTTGTGAAATCAGATCTAAATCTGATTGGTTGAAAAAGAGACCCCTGGATTCCTCCTTAGAGGGCGCCTAAGACCAGTCAAACTGGATTCTTAGTAGAACTCTGAATTGGAATCCTAAAGGGAGGTGGAGTCCTTGTCCAACAAGGACTCCTAGGCGCCTCCTACTTGGGCTCACGCCACCCTTGGCGTGCGCCCTTCTCCTTGCCAGGTTCTGGCAGGGGGACAAGCCCCCACCAGCTCTCCAATAGGTGCATGACATGTGGTCAAAAGTCAAAGGGTGAATGGTCAACGTTTGACCAGTCAAAGGTAGACTTTTGACCAAAGTCAAAGAACAAGAAATGGCAGGTGACCAAAAATGGCAGGTAATGTCTTACAAATAAGACAACCTATTCTGACTTGGACAACCTCCAGTCAGACCATATGAAGGCCTCTGATTGAGCACAAACTCCTTTGGCTCAGTCAGGACAACTTATTTATGATAGTAAAAGAAGAACGTTAGGTTCAATCGAGTGCTAGCACGATTTCCTTGAACCTAATTGAATCTCATTCAGATCAATTGAACTAGATCAGTTCAATTGATGATCACCAGATTCAAACCCTTGTTTGTGTGACCCAGTTAGGTTCAGTTCTGTATGGTAATGGGATATGTCATGATCTCTATCATAGACATCATCGAAACTCCTTTCGATGGATCAGAACTCTTCTGATTCGAACAGCTAGAATGATCGATCATCTAAATCATTCTAATTGCTCCCAAAATCCACCAGTGACACCTAGCAGTATATGGTGGCAACCCATCAGAGCTGAATGCGAACCTCTTGGTGCAGCTACCTGTGTGATTCAGTTCTTCTATCTTGAGCCCCGATCAGATTAGGGTTAAGGTGAACTCGTCAAACCCTAGTCTCTGTCATATGATGTAATCATTCGATTCGAGTCCAATGTGAAAATCTAAATAGAAACTCTTTCTATTATTTCACTCTGCCATGGCCATGGATTTCTGGACTTGATTCTCATGATCATCATAGGGCTACTCCTCTACCACCGAGGTAGATAGATCCCATCTTGATGCAATCCAGTTCCTACAATGAACATGCTATAGCCAACATACACCTCAGGGTTCCATATGGCTAGGAGACCGAGTAATGGTGTAGTCAAACTATAACACCCTCAAGGTGAACTGCCGATGCATCTCAGGTCAAAGAACCAGACACACTACTGCAGCATCGAGTCAGTCATTGACGAGAAGGTAGACTCCCTAATGACTACTCGAGGTGGTCACGCTCAGTGCCCTCGTTCTCTAACGAGTACCTGTACTCTCGCTCCGGTGTCTCCACACCGTAGACTCAAGACTCATCTACTAAAGAGAAGCGATCGTACACCAACCTTCCGGATCAATCACCATCCTCGTGATGATCCTATGGTCGGGAGCTGTTTATGAGTTAATAATGATTATTCATGTCTTAAATTTTCAACTCTTGAAAATATGAATTATCATTACCATTAACTCAAAGGATGTATCACAGACACTAAATACACATGTGTGATAGAAAATAACCCATTTCATTAATTATAGTCAAAATTACAATTTTGCCCCTAGAAGTGTATTACAAGTGTCAGCCAATTCTGGCTTCTAGGGCACATATATCTAACAGAAACTAGGACAGAGCTTATTGACAACTCCATGCAAGGATGACCATCGGATGCACTCCTCTTCATCCAGCTCTTCATTCAGGAAAGCTATCTTCATATCCATTTGCCAGATTTTATAGTCGAGATGTGTAGCTATCGCAAGCATGATCTGAATGGACTTGAGCATTGCCACAAGTGAGAATGTCTTGTCATAGTCTATACCATAATGTTGATGATATCCCTTAGCAATCAGACGGGCTTCATATCTCTCCATCTTTCCATCTACGCCCCATTTTTTTTTGAAGATTCACTTACACCCTATGGGTTTTACCCCTTCAGGTGGGTCAACCAATGTCCATACATCATTGACCATCATGGACTCCATTTCGGATCTCATGATCTTAAGCCATTTTCTAGAGTCGGATCTCTGCATTGCATCCATGTAGGTGATCGGATCCTCATCATTCTCATCGAGTTCGATAGGATCATCGTCCTAGATGAAGAAACCATAGTATTTATCTGACTGACGTGGTACTCTACCAGATCGCCTTAAGGGTGCAGGTTCAGTAGGCTCTAGGTCTGATCAAATCAAATCTAGTTCAGGTTCAGCTACTTGTTTTGATTTTTCTACTTGCTTAACTTTCTCAAGCTCAACCTTAGAGGCATTAATCCCTTCACCAAGGAACTCCTTTTCTAAAATGACTGCCTTAAGGCTGACAAACATCTTTTATTCATCACCGAGGTAGAAATAATATCCTTTGATCTCTTTTTGGTATCCTATAAAGCTACACATGTCAGATATAGGACCAAGATTGTCCGTTACTAAATGTTTGACATAAGCCGTACACCCCTAAACCCTAAGGTATGAGAGTACTGGCTTACGTCCTGTCCACATCTCATATAGCATTTTAGAAATAGACTTACTCAATATTCTATTCAAAATATAACAAGCTGACTCAAGCGCATATCCCCATAAGAAGATAGGCAGACCAACAGACTCCATCATGGATCGAGTCCTGTCTAATAGGGTTCTATTCTTTCTTTCAAATACACCATTATGTTATGGTATTCCAGGAGGAGTCCATTAGGACAGAATCTCATTCTCTTCAAGATATGTCAGAAATTTACTAGAAAGGTACTCATCCCCTCGATCAGTCTGAAGAGTTTTAATACTCTTTTCTGTTTGCTTTTCTACTTCATTATGGAATAGTTTGAATATTTCAAACGACTCTGACTTATGCTTCATTAAATAGACATACCCATACCTCGATAGATCATTTATAAATATTGTGAAGTAGAAATATCCATCTCTAGCACTTGTGCTTATGGATCCACATACATCAGTATGTACTAGATCTAAGGTTCACTGGCTCGTTCATCCTTTCTAATAAAAGATGACTTGGTTATTTTTCCAAGTAGACAAGACTCATAGGTTGGAAGTGATTCGCAATCACTAACCTCAAGAATTTCTTCTTGAGCCAACCTATTTATTCTATCCTTGTTAATATGACCTAGCCTATTATGCCAAAGGTAGACATCTAACATATAATCAAATCTAGGATGTTTATAGGATAATTGGACTATATTAATAGGCTATAATAATAGATATATTCTACTATTCAATTATCCAACATAAGCTATAATACCATTCAAAATGATATCACAAAAATTTATCTTTAATGAAAATTGATAACTGTTCTTGGCCAAAAGGCCTGCAGAAATTACATTCAATATAAAACTTAAACAAAAGTGATAATCCCTAAGAAGAACTCTATGAAAATTGATTACAAGGTTTATGATTCCTAAAGCTAGAACTAGAACTTATCTTCCATCTCCAACATTTAAGAATCTCTCGCCTTCACCAAATCTTCTACTGACCTATAAACCCTACATCAAATTATAAATATGATAAGGGCTTTCGGTATCTAATACCCAGGCAGTATTATCATAAATTGAGAAGTTGCAAGGTGTTATCATATAATTACCTTGCCTAGCAACTACTTGCTTCCTCCTCGGTCTATTCGGATTTAGGGTGGCAATGTATTGAAGATAGTTCCTCTTCCAATATCCCTGCTTCTTGCAAATGAAGCATTCCACGTGGCTCTAGCCAGGCTTGTGCTTCTTGGTTTGATCCTATGCAGATGTCCAAGCATGTGGCTGCACCTTATTCTTCTTCCCTTTCTTAAAAGATTGACCAAAAGAAGACCCTCCCAATACATTCACCGACCTCTTTTGGAGCTTGTGATCCTTATCAAAGTTCTGCAGCAATCCCAATAAGCCATGGTAGTTCACTGCAGGCTTTATCATTCTGAAATAAATAAGGAATGGGAGGAAAGACTTGGGCAAAAAGTTCAGGATCTCATCCTTCTCGAGTTGCTCATATAGGAGAAAACCTCGCTTACTCAGGCATTCAATCATCTCGATCATGTACAATACATGATCAGTGATTGATGCCCCATCCCTCATACGAGCGTTGAAAATGGCACAACTAGTTTTGTGCCTTTCAATATTGTCAGGCGTGCCAAAGGAATCGTCCAACATTTGTAGCATCTCCTTGGGCTGGGCATTCTTGAACTTATGGCTAAACTTGTCATTCATTGCCACTAGCATGATGCACTGAATGCTGGTGCAGTCATTGAGCCATTTCTGATAAGTATCTTAGACTACTCTAGTGTTCAGATCTAGCACCTCAAGTGCTGGTTCGGTTAATACATACAAGATCCGCTCATGCTCCAGGACGATCTTCAACTTTCAATACCAATTATTGAAGTTGGATCCCATGAGTTTGTCATTGTCCAACAATGATCGGAGCGATAGGATAGTGGCCATTTCTACACAAAAGAAAAACCATAGATCTAATTTGTATATAAATTATTTATTCTAATGACTTGAACTTTAGTCTAAAGGTTCTCCCATTATTTTATTCGAATCAGTAGCCTCTACCTCCAATTCAAGGAATTATCCCTAATTCCTTAGTGGGTACTAGAATCCACATAGACTACACACGAGCCCAACTTTGGTTGGTCAACTCATGTGTACCTATGGATAGGCTCATAACCAATTATTTCACCAAACAACATTTAGTAATTTAATTTTTATCCCAAAAATCTAATCATTAGGCTTTGGCCTCCACTGAAAAGATTCAGTTAGGTCCAACCATTAACATGACCACATTTGGTACATCAGACCAATAAATGATTAGGCCCGACTTTGATCGGCCAACCTGACCACCATTAGAAAGACACGACTAAATTATCATATTATGAATGATAATTTCATTAGTCAATAAACACCAGATCTTTGGACATCCAATGATTATTAAACTAATGGATCCATTATTACTCAACTAAATAGGAGGCTATGACTTAGTTATCACCATAACTATATCATTTTAAGGATCTAATAATTTTGGATGATTTTATTAATTAATTTTAAGAAGAATTGACCAGTCAATTTGGATCCTTCCACTAACTTCACCAAGTCAGATCAATAAGGACCTAATTAAAACTAGCATTAGGAGCACCTAAATCAGTCAAATTGATTTACCTAATTGACATGGGTGAGCCCAAATCACCAAGTTGTCCAATCAAAATCGATTTCACCAGGATGGCCAGGTAAGTGAGATCGGTGGAAGAGATATGCCATTAACTCGTTAAAGATCGAATCAGTGCGAGTAGCTTCTAATTAAAAACCATAGGTCTGAACTGCTAGATTTATCTTAGACACCATTCGGTTCATTAGTTTCAATTTGATCAACCGGGCAATTTTAGATTCAACCACGTAGCCACGAATCAAGTCCTTTTGGTCATTATTAAAGGCATGGGCTTGACCAACTATAACTATTGTAATATGGTCTAAAGAGTCTTTGACCTAATCTAAATCAATATTTGAATAGATTTGATCAATTACTCAAATATAGTCCATTTTTTAACTAACGTTAGGTCTAACACAATTAATGGATCTAATTGGACTAACCCGATAATCCATATTTTGTTAGATGTGTGCCCTAGAAGCTAGATTGGCTGGCACTTGTAATACACTTCAAAGGATAATTTTTTAATTTTAAATTAAATTAATAAATGGTTAATTTTTATTTTATGATATTATGTAAATAGTGTCTGTGATACATCCTTTAAGTCAATGAAAATGACAACTCATATTTTCAAAAGTTGAAAATGTAAGACATGAGTTTTCATAATTAACTCATAAATAGCTCCCGACCATAGGATCATCACGAGGATGGTGATCGATCTAGAATGTTGGTGTACAATCACTTTCTTAAGATAGATGAGTCTTGAGTCTATGATATGGAAATATAGGAATGAGAGTTTAGGTACTCGTTAGAGAATGAGGGCACTAAGCATGACCTCCTCGAGCAGTCACAAGGAAGTTTACCTTCTCATCGATGACTAGCTCGATGCAGTAGTGGTGTGCCTAATTCTTTGACCCATGGTGCATCGATAGTTCATCGTGAGAGTGTTATAGTTTGTCTACACCATATCTCAGTCTTCTAGCCACTTAAAATCTTGAGGTATATGTTGGCTATAGCATGTTCATTGTAGAAATTGGATTGCACCAATAGGGGATCTATCTATCTCGGTAGATGAGGAGCAGCCCAATGATGATCATGAGATTGAGTCCATAAGCCCATGGCCATGGTAGTGTAAATATGATAGAAATGATTTCTATTAGGATTTCACATTAGACTTGAATCGAATAATTAATTCATATGATGGATGTTGGGTTTGATGAGTTCACCTTAACCCTAATCCAGTCGGATCTCAAGATAGAAGAACACAATCACATAGGTAGTTGCACCGAAAGGTTCACTTTTGATTCTGATAGATTGCCACCATATACTGCTAGATATCACTAGTGGATTTTGGAAGTAGTTAGAATGATTTAGATGATCAATCATTCTAATTGTATGAATCAGAAAAGTTCTGATCCATCAAAAAGTATTTCGATGATATTGACAAAAGAGATCATGACATATCTCTTTATCATATAGAACTAAATCTAATTGGATCACACAAATAAGGATTTGGGTCTGGATGTTATCAATTGGCTAACCCAAGTTCAGTTGATTTAGATAAGATCCAATTAGGTTCAAGAAAATCATGCTAGCACACGATTGAGCCTAACATTCTCCTTTTGTAATCATTCTGGTTCATCTCGATTAAGCCAAATTTATTTGGAATCACTTAAAAACCTTATCTCAGTCTAACTAGAGCTTGTTCAGATCTAAAAAAAATTATCCTAATTCATTAGATGGATTTAAGATAATACCTGCCAACTCCTATCATCTGTCAATTCCTGATTTTGGACAAGGGTCAGCAGTTGACCTTGGACACTTGGACAAAGAGCCATGTGTCATGCACTTATTGGAGTGCACCTAGGGCTCTTGTCCCCTACTAAAGGAAGAAAGAGAGAGGGTGCATGTCACCCTAGGCATGCACCCCATGTGGATAAGGCAGGAGTCCCATATAGATGGGACTCCAGGGTATTTTGATATGATCAAACACTATGATGCCAAACAGTTTGGGTTTATCCAATGTTGGCACCACCTATGTGGTTTTTTAAGGGACTCTCATATAATTGGATCAGATGACAACATCCCACTAATATTGAATGAAGACCTCTGATTGATTGGGATGATGTGGCACTGCATGGCACAGCAGGATCTATTTAAACCCTATTTGTGCCTAGGGTTTTAGTTCTTCTTCCTTTCACCATGCTGCAAGGCTTTCCTCCTCTCTTCCATGCCTCCCTTTAATCCCCTCTCTTTACTCTCCATGTCCAAGGAGTTAGGCACAAGTTCAACAGAAGTCCAAAGAGTATTGGTACCCAGATCAGGAAGAAGGTAGCACTACTGAAAGAGAAGACTGCTGCTTTTACAAAAAGTGTTTTGAAGAACTTCAAGATCAAATCAAGATCTAAATTTTAGAGCATTGATTCAAAAGGAGAAGACATCTAGATCCTGCCTAAGTGGACTATGGTGGAGGCTAGGAACGTGCGTGGCTCGATCCAGAACCTCAGGAGCATCAAGATCATCATTAGGATAATTTGATTACCCAAAACAAGGTATGAAATTAAATTAGATTTAATTTTATTTTATTTTAGTATCATATCTTTAGGATTGGATCTAAGATGTCTCAAATCTAATCAAGATTTTTAAGAAAAAAATTTTAAAATATTTTTTTAGATCCAATCATATCTGAACGATCCTGTGCCTGAAAATAGAATTTTTTCTTCAATTGATATCAGAGCTAAGTTAGCAGCTCTTCAGATCTATTTTAGATCTAATTTAATTTTTATTTATGATCTAATATTTAAGTATTTTAGATATCACATCAGATGTGATTATATCTAAAATTTAAAAATTAAAAATTAAAAATTATATGATTTAGATCTATAATGTATGAGATGCATGACTAGACTAAGAACAGAATAGTTCTATGTATAGTCTAGATAATCATATTGCTAATTTGATTAAATATAATTTTAGATCTATTTTATTTTTATTTTTTTTATATTATAATTATTGTAACAAGATATAAAAAAATAGAAAATAGAGTTTTTAATTTTTAATTTATTCATATGAGATATGAAAGATGCATACTTCGACTAGTTATAGAATAGTTCTATAAAATGTGTAGAATAATTTTATTTTAATGTGATCAAATTTAAAATTCTATTTTTTATATTTAATATGTGATATATCAGATCTAAAAGTATGCATGGTTGATTGAGTAATGATACATGAGATGTATACAAGGTATGTATTAGTTAGATCAATAATTGTATATGAGATACATGTTTTAGATCTAACTTATTTTGTTGTAGAATATATATTTTTGATTAAGGTGTTCTCCATGACCGTCCGATCATAAGATCAAAGTAAGGCTTAATGATCCTTTCCTCCCATTCGATGGGGTGTTCTTATGGCATGTAGGGGTGCTGTGCGTTTGTTTTCAATCGAAAATTAGAACTTACTTTTCTACAAAATTCTAGATCCTGAAACTTTAGGATTTCGATACATATCTTATTTTTGAACCCAAGCTTAATTAAGAATTAAGATTATGAAATCAATTAGATCTAAAAATTATAAATTTTTAGATCTAAGACATCTTCATAAGATTGGATTCGGGCTTGGGTTGCTCAATTAGGTCTAGCGGTTGATCAAACCAAATCAAGAGTTGGTTAGGTGGGATCAAAGAAAGCTTAGATTTGACCAGCCTAATAGGATTAAGTTTGGGTCAAAGTTGAATCACATTGAGATGTGACTCGATCAAGTCAAGACCTGATTTGGCTCCGTGGTTTGAGCTTGGATTGTAGGCTAACCCAATTGGTTCTGATTTGATAATTTTGTGTCTAAGATAAGTTTGGCAGATACGATCGACTGATTTTTAATTTAGAGCTATTCGACTCGAATGTGTTCTTGCCAAGTTAATGGCACATCCCTTCCACTGGTCTCACTTACCTAGCCATATGGATTGATTTAGTTCTGGCTAACAATTCGAGCCTTCCCATGCCACTAGGTTAGTCATAAATATTATGACTAAGTCAAGTAAAGTTTAAAGAGATCTAAATTAAATCTTTCTAATAAAATATTAAGTCTAAGATCTTCCACCATTGTAGATGTGCAAGCCCTTCCTGGGGTTGATTGTTCTCAATTAGATATAGTGGTTCAATTACACCGGAAGGATGCAACCATGTCTATTAGGCATTGGACGCTATGGATTGGAGGATGGGTTGGGCTCAAAATTTAAGATACAGTGAGGAACCCAATCAGAAATCAAATTCGTGCAAGTGGTGGATTTGACTTAACTAAGAAGTGGAGGAATATTCCAGGCATAGTGAGCTTCATGAATTAGAGATCAGGTTTGGATGCATCAAGATTAAAAAATTATTGGGCAAGAGTTATCCAGTCATCAGCCAGTCCATCACTAATAACTGTCAGGTGAGGTGGTGAGCTAGTCGGTGGAGCCGCACCATCCACTAGAAGTTTTTAATCATGGAGATTTTTGCATCTCTACCAAGAAAGTGTAGGGATACGAGTAAATTATAGGAGCCCAATTTATTTAAAAATGAAATCCCTAAATAAATTGAACAAGTCTAATTACAAAATCTAACTAGAGGCTTTGACTTTTTGTAGGAAAAATGTCTACGTCCAACCCTTTAGCCAAGATCTTACATAACCACAGATTGACTGGACCCAATTTTAGGGATTGGCTAAAGAACTACAAAATTATTTTGAATTTTGAAAAGCTGTCTCATGTATTGGATCAGGACCCATCCACTATACCAGCCCATCCAACTACTGAATAGAGAGCATTTTTGGAAAAGTGGATGGATGAAGATAATAAGACTAGGTACTACATGTTGGGCTACATGTCAGATGACTTGCACTACCAAAATGAGAACATCATGACTATGCGATAGATGTTGGCTCACCTGCAAGAGTTATTTGGTGAGCAAAGTCGTGCAGCTAAGTATCAAGTCTCCCATAGACTTTTTAAAGTTTAGATGCGTGATGGATAGTCTGTCCAAGATCATTGTTTAACAATGATCAAGAACCTTGAGGAGCTTGAGAAGCTCGGTATTATCATGGATAGGGACTTATAGATTGATGTGATCCTGCAGTCCTTGATCGATGCATATGGTCAGTTCATTATGAATTTTCATATGCATAAGATACAATGTATCCTAACCGAATTAATGAACATGCTGGTCACTGCTGAGATTTATATGAAAGGTTCTAAAGGCTCAGTATTTGCTGTGGAGCGGACTTCATCCAAAAGAAAGTCTTTTGGGAAGAAGAAGAAATCCATGAAGAAGCAGAAGATGGATGGTGGGAAGAAGAAGAATGCAGAGTAGAAGAAGAATGCCGCTGATAAGAAAAAGTATTTCCATTATAATATTGACAGCCATTGGATGTGGAACTATCCTCAATACCTGGCCATCCTAAAGAACAAGAATAAGGTCAGTTCTTCTGAAGGTATGCTTGTTATAGAATCTAACCTTACGATTTCTTCTACATCTAGTTGAGTGCTTGACTCTGGTTCTAGTACTCACTTGTGCACTTCTTTGTTGGATTTTGAGAATAGTAGGAGGTAGAGGGATGGTGAGATGATCCTACGCATCGAAAATGGAGCAAGAGTTGCTGCTATGGCTGTGGGAACCTACCCTCTTCGACTACCATCAGGATTAGATCTAGTACTTAGGGACTATTTTTATGTGCCAGCAGCAAGTAGGAATTTGATTTCTATTTCATACCTAGCACAGGAAGGCTATGTAATTAGTTTTCTTAAGGGCCATTGTAATATTCTTTTTGAAAGTAATAAAATTGCAACTGGTTTCCTTATAAATGGCCTCTATCAGTTACATATTGATGTTTCTATTTTTAATATCGAGCAAAATATGAATGCCATAGGATCAAAGCAATATAGGGATACTCTAAATGATAGGTACCTATAGGATCTTAAGCTAGGTCATATAGCCGAAGATAGGGTTAACAAACTGGAGAAATTCAGACTATTGAGTCCATTGACTTCTAAGTCATATCCAATTTGTGAATCATGCCATCATGGCAAAATGACAAAGCTCTCTTTTGTAGGATATGAAGAAAAGGCCACGGACCTACTTGCCTTAGTACATTCAGATGTATGCGGGCCATTTGATGTGCCGGGTAGAGACAACTATGTCTACTTCATCACCTTTACCGATGATATGTCTCACTATGGGTATGTATATTTGATGCGACATAAGTCTGAAGTCTTTGAAAAGTTCAAGAAATTCAGACTTGAAGTAGAAAAATAAATAAAAAAATCTATTAAGGTTCTTCGATCAGATCGAGGAGAAGAATAGCTTAGTAGAAAATTCTTAGACTATCTTAAGGATAATGGCATAGTCTCTTAATAGACTCCATCTGGAATACCTCAACTCAACGAGATTTCAGAATGAAGAAACTAGATCCTATTAGAAATGGTCTGATCCATGATGAACTTCACGGATCTTTCTAAATTTCTTTCGGGATATAGCCTGATGATAGCAATTTACCTATTGAACAGGATTTCTCTAAAATTGTTCCTACCATACCATTGAGATATGGCATGGTAAGAAACTAAGTCTGAGTCACCTTAGAATTTAAGGTTGTCCGGCCCATGTTAAGAAATAATAGGCAGACAAGTCAGAGTCTAGATCCTTTAGAGCTCGATTTATAGGATATCCTAAAGAGTTGTCAGGATATTATTTCTACCTTTTGAAAAACTATAATGTGATTATAAGTCGACATGCCATCTTTCTTGAAAAATAGTTTATTCAAGATGGTGGCATCAGGAGATAGATTAGACTCAACAAGAAAGTCTCCGATGAGCAACAAGCTAAGAAACCTAGGGAACCAAATCAGTTAGAATCAGTACATACACTACCTCCACCACCTCGTATATCAATTAGGGTTTCCTATCCTCCCGAAAGATACTTAGGTACTGTTCAAGAGGATGTAGAGAAAATGTTCCTCATGGAAAATGAGATTCATGATGATGATTCCAAAACCTATGATGAGGCAATATCAGATATGGATTCTGAGAAGTGGTTAGAGGCATTGAAGTCAGAGATTGACTCAATGCGCTTGAACCAAGTCTAGACCTTAGTAGATCCATCTAAAGGTATAGTACCTATTGGGTGTAAATGGATCTTCAAGAGAAAGATAGGTGCCAATGAAAATGTAGAGACATTCAAGGCAAGGCTTGTAGCGAAAGATTATAGTCAGTACGAAGGCATTAATTATCAAGATATCTTTTCGTCAGTAGCCATGTTGAATTTCATCCGCACATTGCTTGTAATTGTAGCCTATTTCGATTATGAAATATGACATATGGACGTGAAAATGACATTCTTAAATAGATATGTTAAGAAAGAAATTTATATGGAGCAGCCATTCAGTTTCACATCTAGTGTTGGAGATCACAAAGTCTGCATGTTGCAAAGATCCATATATGGACATAAGCAAGCATCTTAGAGCTGGAATGCTCATTTCAATAATGTAATCAAAATATTTAGTTTCATCAAAAATAAGGAGGAACCCTATGTATTCAAAAAGGTTAGTGAGAGGACTGTTATCTTTCTCATACTATACGTGGATGACATCCTCCTAATTAGAAATGGTATTCCTATACTTACTACAGTCAATGTGTGGTTGTCAAAGAATTTCTTTATGAAAGATCTAGGAGAAGCATCCATCATATTAGGAATAAAGATCTATAGGGATAGACCAAATAGGATCCTAGGACTTTTCCAAATGATGTACATAGAGGAGTTGCTAAAGTGGTTTAGTATGAAAAACTCCAAGAGGGGTCTAGTACCCTTCAGACATGGTATTCATCTCTTAAAAAGAATGTGCCCAAGCACACCAGAGAAAATTGAATGCATGAGCAAGATCCCTTATGCTTCTGCAATAGCAAGCCTCATGTATGCCATGCTATGTACACGACCTGATATAGCGCATGTTATGAGTATCACAAGCAGGTACCAATCGAATCCAAGAGAAGAATATTGGACTTCTATAAAATGTATACTCAAATACTTGAGAAGGACTAAGGATATGTTTCTAGTCTTTGAGAATGGAGAACTCTAGGTTTAGGGATTTACAGACTCAGACTTTATGTCCGACATAGATGGTTGAAAGTTGACATCTAGGAGTCTGTTTATATGCAATGGTGGAGCTGTCAGTTGGAAGAGTTTCAAGCAGACAGTGATTGTAGACTCAACAATGAAAGCAGAATACATTACTGCATCGAAAGCTGCGAAGGAGGTGTTCTGGTACAAAAAGTTCACCACAGAGCTTGGAGTGATGCCATCAAATGTTGTCACTCTATACTACGATAACAATGGTTCCATAGCCCTAGCTAAGGAGTTGAGGTCTCATAAAAAAATCCAAATACATCAAGCGATGATTCTACCTCATCCATGATTACCTCGAGAAGGGATATGTCGAGGATAAGAGAGTCAATACCGCAGGCAATATGACGGACCCACTGACAAATCTATTGAGCTAGTAGAAGATCGAAGCCTACTTAAAGAAGATGGGACTTAGATTTATAGCTAATTGGCTTTAGGTTAAGTGGAAGTTTGTTAGATGTGTGCCTAGAAGCCAGATTGACTGACACTTGTAATACACTTCTAAGGATAATTTTATAATTTTGACTGACACTTGTAATACACTTCTAAGGATAATTTTATAATTTTGACTTAAATTAATAAATGGTTAATTTTTATTTTATCACATTGTGTAAATAGTTCCTATGATACATCCTTTGAGTTAGTAAAAATGATAACTCATATTTTCAAGAGTTAAAAATTTAAGACATGAGTTTTCATAATTAACTCATAAATAACTCCCGACCATAGGATCATCACGCGGATGGTGATCGATCCAGAAGGTTGGTATACGATCGCTTTCTTAGGATAGATGAGTCTTGAGTCTAAGATGTGGAGAAATCAGAGCAAAAGTATATGTACTCGTTAGAGAATAAGGGCACTAAGCATGACCATCTAGAGCAATCATAAGGAAGTCTATCTTCTCATCAATGATTGGCTCATTACTGTAGTGGTGTGTCTAGTTCTTTGATCTGAGGTGCATCGGCAGTTCACCTTGAGGGTGTTATAGTTTGACTATTTGATAAGATCACGATGTTATCATTAAGACACCATGTTTATCAGCTTAATCTGGCTTCTTAAAATAATTAAAAATACGTAACTAGCAGTGAGTCAGGTCGAATCCATAGGGAATGTAGTGTTTTAGTTTTAAAATCTTTATTTTTTTAAACAAAAATATTTGAAAAGAGTTTTGAAATAAAAAATGAAGTCAAAAAATAAAAGATAAAAATTAAAAGGTGTAGAAATTTAAACTTGGTACTAAGATCTACTAGTTAGATCTTAGCATCTACTTGCAATAAAATAAAAAGCAATAATTAAAATGCAGAAATTAAATTACAACAAAAGTAAGGAGCATGAAATTAAAGAACATGAAAATAAATATTGCATTAATTAAAAAGTTTAAAATTTAAATACATAAAAAAAAGAAATTAAAATAGTCTGAATCTTTGATCTTAGATCGGCATTGGTAGAAAGATGGTGTAGAAGCCCAGCTCTTCTTCTCGGCACCCGTTGCTTTGAAGCAACCTTTAATTCAAAACTTGGCTTCACCCTGTACCAAAACTTCACCTTGATCGAAGATTCTATTTTCCTGAAGGCTGCAGTCTTATTTATAGAGTTAGGAGTACTGGAGACTTTCTTTGGAGGCAATGTGGGACTAAGGAGGTCTTTGATCATCAAAATATGGAGAAATCCGAGTGAAAATTGGATTAAAAAGGAGTCCTAGACAAATTTTGTTGCTCTGGATGAAATCTGGCCATTAGATATGGATCAAATGGTCCAAAAAATGCCAAAATCGGATGGTCCAGATCAGGTTGGATTAAATTCTGGGCAATGATCGTGCGTTGATGGAGAAAATCTGACCGCTGATCACATGTTGGGAGTCCTGATCACCATCGAGTGCTCTCTCTGCCATCAGATCATCCCCTAGATTGAGTGCTGCCGTTGGATGGTGATCCGCATGAAGCCTAAAGTAGAAAATTTTCTCCACCATTCGATCTTGATCACAGCGACCAAAGCCGCATGATCGTGATATTACTATTTCCATGGACCGCATGGACCGACTGCATCGCACATCGCAATGAATTAGCGCCTCCTATCATCGAGTGAAAAGTCCAAAATGCCCTATGAACCATGATAGATTTTTTGTGAATCCTTTAAGGGTCTAGGTCCACCACGTGTTGCTCCATGATTCGTCGATTTTTGCTGAGCTGGCGATCCACACCTGGATCGTGGACCGCCTAACAGCTTCCACGGTTGAGTCAGCTAGCATGGCTGGCTTGGCGCACTGGCTTTGTTGGTTTGGCATGACATGTTTGGATGCACCGAGTAACATGGTACGGTGGCTTGAGCCGACTGAGCCATATGTTATTTTTTATTTAATTTTTATTTAATTTATTTCTTTAGAAATTCATATCTTCTCCATTTTAGCTCCATTTTGCTCAAAACTTATTTCATTGTGATCAAAAAAATATGCTTTTTTTATTGATACTAAAATTTTATTTTTTAATTTTTATTATTTTTAATTAATTTTTTAATTAATAAAAATATTAATTTCTTAAAATATATATATAAATTGATCATTAACTCTTAAAAATTAATATAAATTAATTAATAAATTAATACTTTTATTGATAAATTTATGGTACTTATCACACCCCCAACTCAAGCTTTGCTCATCTTCGAGTAAAGAAAGAATTTAGTTTTAAATACCTTTTAACTTTAGAGTTTCGAATTTTACCTAAGCAGTTTTCAAAATGACCATTGATATTCAGTAGAGTATAAGTGAGGTATATCATTAGGATATTAATACTTATCAATAAAAAAATTAAGTAAAGAATATTAAATTTTTTTGAATATTTTTTAAATTATCCTACCCTTATCTCTGATTTGTCTAAACTATCATATAGGCAAATGTATTACTACTTCCGTCCTTCATTTATTGATTTTTATTTTCACATTGTCCACTTTTTGATGAAAATATCATTGCTTACTTAGGCAACAGGACCCAGTTACTCAGTGGAAAATCTTTTTTTTGTTTTTTTTTTTTTAATGTTGTATCACTATTGAGTGTCTTAACCCCTGAAGCTTTCTATTTGATCCATGTAGCGAGTCTTTGGCCAATGACTTTCAAATCAGTTAGCTTTAGGGCACTAGGTATACAATACCCCTCAGACTTACTAGCTCGAATGAAACATGCTACAAGTTAAGACTAGCTTTACAACGAGCTTCTTTGCCCTTCTCATCTTTTGACGTGAAACTCAATGCTTGCTTAGGCAAAGAGGCTCAGTTACTCAGTGACAAGTACTTAAAAACTATTTTAAAAATTTTTTATATTAAGAAATGTATAGTTATCCAACATAAAAACTATAAAAAATAGATTTTTCTTTGATGCTAGTAGAAAAAATTAGAAATGCTCAAAAGAAAAAATTTTTATGTTTTAGACTTAACTCTTTATTGAATTTCTTAATACTTGATTCCTCAATATCTCATAGATTCTCTGATCTATGCATCATTTTTTATTAAAAATGCTTAGTTTAAATTGAATTCTTAAGTATAATCAGGTGTCTAAATACTAAATACTAATTTTTTTGAGGACTTAAAATTTTAAAATTTTTATTTTTCTCTCCATCCAACTTAATCGACATTGTCCTCAATGGAGAAGAAAAAATAAAGAGTATAATAAAGAAAATGAAAGAATACATTTGACTATATTTTTGGTCCAGTACATGCTTTTGAAAATTTAAACTCTCCCTCCAACTTATTCAATGGAGCTTATTTGATCTGATAATGCTAAAAGGAAAACTAATTAGAAATAAAGAAGCTGGGTTGCTAATAAAAGCACGATGTTGTCGTTAAGACACTGTGTTTATCAGTTTAATCTGACT
This sequence comes from Cocos nucifera, assembly GCA_006176705.1. Taxonomy (NCBI): domain Eukaryota; kingdom Viridiplantae; phylum Streptophyta; class Magnoliopsida; order Arecales; family Arecaceae; genus Cocos; species Cocos nucifera. Next base: position 34,276 of record QRFJ01005168.1, read on the forward strand.
TCTTAAAATAATTAAAAATGCGTAGATAGCAATGAGTTGGATCGAATCCATAGAAAAGATAATGTTTTTAGATTTAAAATCTTTGATTTTTTTAAAAAAAAATATTTGAAAATAGAATTTAAAGTCAAAAATTAAAAATTAAAATTATGAAGCGAAAATTAAATTATGCAAAAGAGTAAACTTGGTACTATGATCTACTAATTAGATCTTAGCATCTACTTACAGTAAAATATAGAACAATAATTAAAATATAGAAATTAAGTTATACTAAAAATAAAATACTAAAATCAAAGTATAAAAAATAAAATTTATATTAATTAAAATTTTAAAATTTAAATATATAAAATTTTAAAAATAAAATAAAATAAAATAAAATAGTCGGATCTCTGATCTTGGATCGGTATTGGTGGAAAGATGCTGTAGAAGCCCAGCTTTTTCTCTTGGCACTAATTGCCTTGAAGCAGCCATTAACCCAGAGCCTGGCTTCACCCTATACCAAAGCTTCACCTTGATCGGAGATGTCGATTTCTAGAGGCCTGGGGTCCTTTTTATAGAGCTAGGAGGGCTGGAGAGTTCTCTTTTGGGCAATATGGGACTAAGAAGCTCTTTGATCATCAAAATATGGAGAAATCTAAGTAAAAAATAGATTAAAAAAAGTCCTGAATGAAATCTACTACTCTAGATGAAATCTGGCCATTGATAGAAATCCAATGGACCAAAAATCATCAAAATCGGATGCGTATCAGCTCAAATCAGGTTGGATTAAATTTTGGCCGTTCGATTGAGTTATTTAAAAGAAGATCTAGTCGTCGAATCAAGTTCTAGATATTTTAATCAAGTGAAAAGCTTTCTTGACCATTGGATCTTCATTGGCTGGTTTTTTGGCCATCAGATCATGCCAAATCGCTGATGGAATTCGAATCAAATCCGAAAATAACCACCACCATCCAATCTTGATCACAATCAACCAGATCCGGTGGATCATGCCTTTACTGTTCTCGTGGACTGCATGCACCATACACTGCAACCAATCAGTGCCTCCTATCATTGAGTGAAAAGTCAAAAATGTCCTGTAAGCCGTGATAGATTTTCTGTGAACCCTTTAAGGGTCTAGGTCCACCGCGTGTCGCTCTGTGATTCATCAATTTCTGCTAAGCTGATGGTTTATGCCTAGATTATGGACTGACTGGTGGCTTCTATGGCTGAGTCGACTTTGACGATTTCGCTTGGCTTGCAGAGCCGACTGAGCCATTTTCCATTTTTATTTAATTTTTATTTATTTTATTTTTTAGAAATTCATATCTTCTTTGTTTTAGCTTCATTTTATGCAAAACTTATTTTATTATGATAAAAAAAATAAGCTCTTTCTATTGATAGTAAAATTTAATTTTTTAATTTGATTTTTTTAATTAATTTTTTAATTAATAAAAATATGAATTTCTTAAAAATATGTATTAATTAATTAATAATTTTTAAAAATTAATATGAATTAATTGATAAATTAATATTTTTATTGATGAATTTATGGTACTAATCACATCCTTCAACTTAAGCTTTGCTCATCCTTGAGTAAAGAAAGAATTTAGTTTAAAATACCTTTTAACTTTAGCATTTCAAATTTTACCTAAGTTGTTTTCAAAATGGTCATTGATATTCAGTAGAGGCTAAGTGAGATATATCGTTGGGGTATTAATACTTATCAATAAAAAAATTAAGTAAAGAATATTAAATTTTTCTAATTTTTTTCTAAATTATCCCACCTTTACCTCTAATTTGTCTAAACATTCATATAAGCAAGTGTATTGCTACTTCCATCCTTCATTTATTAATTTTTAATTCTACATTGCCCACTTTTTGATATGAATATCATTGCTTACTTAGACAACGGGATCCGATTACTCGATAGAAAACTATTATATTTATTTTTTTAATTTTTTTAACATTGTACCACTATTGAGTATCTTAACTCCTTAAGCTTTTTATTTGATCCATGTAGCGAGTCTTGGGCCAATGACTTTCAAACCAGTTGGCTTTAGGACACTAGGTATAGAATACCCGTTAGGCTTACTAGCTCGAATCAAAGTGACTATGAGTTAAGACTAGCTTTACAATGAGCTTCTTTGCCCTTCCCACCTTTTGATGTGAAACTCAATGCTTGCTTAGGTAAAGAGATCCGGTTACTCAGTGAGAAGTACTTGAAAACTATTTTATTAAAATAATTTTTTTATATGAAGAAATGTATAGTTATCCTACACAAGTTCATAAGAAGTAGAATTTTCTTTGATGCTAGTAGAAAAAATTAGAAATGCTCAAAAGAAAAACTTTTTATGTTCTAGACTTAATTCTTTATTGAATTTTTTTAATACGTGATTCTTCAATGTCTCACAGATTCTCTAATCTATGTATTAATTTTTTTTAAAAAATACTTAGTTTAATTTGATTCTTAAGCATAATTAGGTATCTAAATACTAAATACTAACCTTTTCTTGAGGAATTAAAATTTTTATATTTTTATTTTTGTCCCCACCAACTTAATCGACATTATCCTCAATGAAGAAATAAAAGATGTAATAAAGAATATGAAAGAATACATCTGACTATATTTTTGGTCCAGCACATGCCTTTGAAAATTTAAGCTCTCCCTCAAACTTATTCAAATTATCCAAAAAAAATTAATTAAAAAGATAAATTAAATTAAAAAAAAATAAATATTGGGTTGCCTCCCAACAAGCGCTAAGTTTACCATCTTTAGCCAGACACAATGTAGCTTACTATCCTATGACAAATATTGGATTGACAAATTTCAATGATTCTGGATTGTCAATCTCAGAAAGATAATTTCATATCCCTTTATTAATATAATTATTGTTAATTTTAGGGACATAATTTGTGATTTCATTCTCAGATCTATGTTTATTAAGAATTTCTCGTATTTGTTCTTCTAAAATGCTCATGAATGGAGTTTTTGTATTAAGAGTTAAGTTTAATGCACTGGGTACTGGAAGGGTGTCTAGAGATGGGTTTAATTCTGAATGTAAATTAATGTGATCTTGCTTAAACAACTCCATTGAAGCCTCATTGCATGCCTCTTGATTTTTGTAAGAAGAATCAGCTTCTAGGGTTGAAGGAAATAGGATATTAGGTTTATAAGTCTCGGGAAAATCATCTATTCTCTTTTTTCTTTGTCTATCTCATTTAAACTAGAACCAGCATCAGTACTAGTTCCTAGCTTAGATTCTTCTATGTGATTAGTCTCAGTACTAATCTGTTCCTTTAAATTTTTATTTTATCCAGCATCAATACTAGCCTCTCTCACCTGATCTTGATATGGGTCCATAAGAATCCTTTTGCTTTTAAGTTTAGGAGTTACTTTTGCATTCTCGAATTGGGGATTCTTAATCGAGATATTAAATTGATAACTAGATGGTTGGTGGACATTAGGTGGGTTGTTTGAAATTGGTAGGTTTGATAGTTGATCTAGTTCTCTCCTCGTGTTAGACTCAGCTTGTTGTCCAATTTGAGCTTCTAGCCTGACGATAGATTCTTGTTGAGTTAAGATCGATTGTTGTTGATTCAAAATTAATTATTGAAGTTGGTTAAATCTATCGTCAGCTAGATTAGTTTGTTGAGGAGGTGGGTATGATAGTTGGTTGTAATATGATGGCTGGGCAAATTGACTAGGCCAACCATTATTATAGGCATAATTTTGGTATTGGGGCCTATTTTGATAGTTTTGGATAGGTGAAATTTGGGTCTGAACCTGAGCCTATTGAGGTGTCCAAGAAAAATTAGAGTAGTTACTCCAATCTCGGTTATATGAATTTGAAAGGAGATTATTAACCGGCTTGGAGTAGCGAGTAGTTTGGACTTGTTTTTGGAGAAAAGATGGAAATTGTGCAACCGTAGGATATTCATTCACATGATGGGTTGGGCTAGTATAAATAGAATAAAACTCTTGATAATTAGAAGGTGATGTGAATTATGTAGAAGATTATTGACCTTGGGTTAGGAGTTGATCTAATTTCTGGATAAGAAGGTCAACTTTATCTAATTTTTGGACTATTAGGTTCAGATCAGCCATTCGATTATTAGGTTTAATATGAATCAGCCATTCAATTAAGTTCAACTAAATTAAAAAAAGTGATTTTCTATCGTGCATGTATTAGTGTTACCCTAATGTATGGTTCAAAATTTTTTTTAGATTTTTTTATAGAATATATATATTTATTATTTTATTATTATTATTATTTTTAAAAATTATATATTTTTTAAATTTATTTTAATTATTTTAATTATTATTTTTAATTTAATTTAATTATTATTTTAAATATTTTTTAGTTAGTTTAATTTAATTTAATTTAATTTTTATTTTATTTTATTTTAATTTTGAAGGAAAAAAATAAAATAAATGTTCTAAATAAAATCCTAAGGTGTCCTAGAATGAAGAAGAGAGACAAGAATTAGGTTTAATTAGTGATAATATTGGTTAGCAATCAAGTTGGTCAATCAATTCTGACTAAGGGTTATCTTGGATCTAGACAACTCTTAAGTATTAAGGTCACCTTCAAGCCCTCCAAGTGTAGGATAAGCCAATCAATTGGCCAGGTAAGTGTAAGATCGGTGGGAGTCCCCCCATTGCTTGTCTTAGATACAAATTATGCTTGGCCAGGTAAGCGAATGGAATCAATTAGAAACCACCTTCCTTCGAGCCTAGTCATCCCTGAACCACTTTTCTAGATATCAGTCAAATTGACTAACCCTGATCTGGTTCAACTCTTAGGGTTCCTTGTCCTTAGAGCTCGAGCTCCTAGGACTGATGTTTAATTGATTTTAAAATTAAAGGCTTAGGTCAATACAGGATGCTGATTGGTTGTTTGTGTGTCAAGAAAGAATGATCAAATCTCCACCTTATCTTGTTTAATTGGGTTATGCCCTTAATTTGGTTTAATATGAATATGCATAAAAAATTTTTAATCAAAGGGTTCTATGCAATTTAAACTAGATGCATGCAACTAATTGAATTCTAAAAGGCTTATCTTGCTTCCAGCAATCACCAAAAAAAATAAAAATAAAACTAATATGATGCATGCTCCAAATAGTTAGGATTTCTAATCTTATCATGAGATTTTTAATTAGATTTAAGTGGATATATTTTTTAAATTTAATTTAAAAATAAAGTAAATAAATAAATAAAAAAGAAAAGGACTAGGGTTAGGATTGATCTCACCAAGAAAAACTAAATGATTTGTTCCTTGCCCTAGTTCTTTTTGTTCTTTATCCTCTTTTTCTTTAAAATAAAAAAAAGGTTAGTAAGCAATATTTATATGAAAATAAAAATTTTATTTATAATTTATTTATAGAAAAATCAAAGAGAACAAAAAATTAATGTCCATGCCTTCTCCGACAACGGCGCTAAAAACTTGGTGTATTTGCCAAAATTATTTTTAATTTATTAAAAATAATTCAAAAATTTAATTCAAAAATCAAAAATAGATTTTTGATAATAGTGCCAAAAACTTGATAAAAGCATAATATTGTCATTAAGACACCATGTTTATCAATTTAATCCAACTTCTTAAAATAATTAAAAATATGTAGATAGCAGTGAGTCAGATCGAATCCATAGAAAAGATAGTATTTTTAGATTTTAAATATTTGATTTTCTTATTAAAAAATTTAAAAATAGAATTTGAAGTTAGAAATTAAAAATTAAAATTATAAAGTAGAAATTATATTATGCAGAAAAGTAAACTTGGTACTAAGATCTACTAATTAGATCTTAGCATCTACTTGCAGCAAAATAAAGAATAATAACTAAAATATAGAAATTAAATTATAATAAAAATAAAAGCTAAAATCAAAGCATAAAAAATAAAATTTATATTAATTAAAATTTTAAAATTTAAATACATGGAATTTAAAAATAAAATAAAATAAAATAAAATAAAATAGCCAGATCTTTGATCTTGGATTGGTATTGGTGGAAAGATGGTGTAGAAGCCTAGCTTTTTCTCTCGACATCAGTTGCCTTGAAGCAACCATTAATCTAGAGCCTGGCTTTACCCTGTACCAAAGCTTCATCTTGATCGGAGATGTCGATTTCTACAGGCCTAGGGTCCTTTTTATAGAGCTAGGAGGGCTGGAGAGTTTTCTTCTGGGCAATGTGGGACTAAGTAGCTCTTTGATCATCAAAATATGAAAATATTTGAGTAAAAATTGGATTAAAAGAAGTTCTGGATGAATTCTACTACTCTGGATGAAATCAAGCCATTGATAGAAATCCAACGGACCAAAAATCATCAAAATCAGATGGGTATTGGCTCAATTCAGGTCGGATTAAATTTTGACCATCCGATTGAGTTAATCAGGGGAAGATCTGGCCATTGGATAAAATTTTGGATGTTTTAATCAAGTCAGAAGCTTCTTGGACCATTAAATCTTCATCAACTGGTTTTCTGGCCATCGGATCATGCCAGATCATTGGTGGAATTTGAATCAAATTCGAAAATAACCACCATCATCCGATCTTGGCCGCAATCAATCGGATCCATCTGATTGCACCTTTATTGTTCCCATGATCCGCATGGACCGACTACACCATACACCACAACTAATTAGCACCTTCTGTGACCAAATGAAAAGTTAAAAATGTCCTGTGAGCCACGATAGATTCTTTGCGAACCCTTTAAGTGTCTAAATCCACCACGTGTCGCTTTGTGATTCGCCGGTTTCTACTGAGCTGGCAGTCCATGCCTGGATTATGGACCGACTGATGGCTTCTGTGGCTGAGTTGATTTTGATGGCTTTGCTTGGCTTGGTGGCTTGGCTTATGGAGCCGACTAAGCCATTTTTCTTTTTTATTTAATTTTTATTTATTTTATTTTTTAGAAATTCATATCTTCTTTGTTTTAGCTCCATTTTGCATGAAACTTATTTTATTATGATCAAAAAATAATCTTTTTCTATTGATAATAAAGTTTAATATTTTAATTTTATTATTTTTTAATTAATTTTTTTAATTAATAAAAATATGAATTTCTCAAAAATATGTATCAATTAATTAATAATTCTTAAAAATTAATATAAATTAATTAATAAATTAATACTTTTATTGGTGAATTTATGATACTTATCAGTTGCCTCCTTGGAGTACTAAGTTTAAAGTCTTCAGCCAGACTAAATAGTGATAATAGACTAACCAAGTTATGTTGGTTCATAAAGAACCAGGGCTTCCTCCAATAGACTTCTATGCAGATAATTCCAAGAATGGCTTTCAATCATTGAACCAATAACTTTAAAAACAGTACCATTGTTTGGGTTTTCTATCTTTACAGTCCCATATGGAAAAACTTCTTTAACAAAGAAAGGTCCTGTCCATCTAGACCTAAGCTTTCCAGAAAAAAGATGTAACCTAGAATTATACAAGAAGAACTTTTTGTCCCGAAGTAAAAGAATTTTTTATGAATTTCTTGATCATGAAATACTTTCATCTGTTCCTTATATACCTTGGCATTCTTCATAAGTTTCAATTTCTCAAGTTCTTCTAATTCATTTGATTTGAAGCTTCCGATAGTTTTCGGCTACGTCTAGGTCCATATTTAATTTCTTTATTGCCCACATGGCTTTATATTCTAACTCAACAGGCAAGTGACATGGTTTTCCAAAGACAATCCTATAAGGAGACATTTCCTAGGTTGGTCATGTAAAGGCAGTGCAGGTAAGCCCAAAGTGCATCAACTAATTTCACAAGACCAATCCTTCTTGTTGGCATTAAGAGTTTTCTCCAAGATTTGTCTTGATCTTATCTATTGGACACTTCAACTTGCCTACTAGTCTGAGGATGATATGGTGTGGATAACTTGTGCGGTAACATTATATTTCTTTATTAATGCGGTAAAGTGGTCGATTGTAAAAATGTGTTCCCTGATCACTAATGACTGCTCTAGGAGTACCAAAATAGCGAGAGAGAATATTTTCCTTAAGAAATTTAATGACCACTTTGCTATCATTGGACTTTACATGGAATAGCTTCTACCAACTTGGATGCATAATCAATAGCCACTAAGATATACTCATTTTTGAAGAAGATTTGGAAAATGGTCCCATAAAATCAACTCTCCAGACATCAAAAATTTCAACTACCAAGATTGGATTGAAGTGGCATCATATCACTCTTGGTGATAATCCAACCCATTTGTTGGCATGGATCATAACTTTTACAGTACACATGTGCATCCTTAAATAAATTAGGCTAATAAAATCCACATTGAAGTACTTTGGCAGCAGTCTTCTTAGATGCGAAATGACCACCACATGCTTGGTCATGACAAAATGATAGAATACTTTTAACCTCATTATCAGGGACACACCTCCTAATAATCTGATCAGGACACTGTTTAAATAGATATGGATCATCCCAAATGAAATACTTTACTTGGAAAAAGAATTTATGTTTATTCTAACTAGTTCAATGAGAAGGCACTTTACCAATGGCTAAATAATTCACAATATCCACATACCAAGGTTCAGTGGACACTGACATGAGTTGTTCATCTGAAAAATACTCATTAACAGGTGGTTCGTTAGATGGCGCAACTATGATTTGGGACAAGTGATCAGCAACTGCATTCTCTATCCCTTTCTTATCCTTAATTTTTAGATCAAATTCTTGAAGGAACAAGATCCATCAAAATAAATGTGCCTTAGCATCTTTCTTTGCTAGGAGATGTCTAATGGCTGAGTGATCAGTATAGACAATAACTTGAGATCCAACTAAATAGGATCTGAATTTTTTTAGGGCAAAGATAACAGCTAAGAATTCTTTCTCCGTGGTGGTGTAATTATGCTGTGCATCATTTAATATTCTGCTTGCATAATAAATAACTCTCGACAGCTTGTTGATTTTTTTATCTAAGACCGTACCTACAGCACGATCAGATGCATCGCACATGAGCTCAAAAGGTTCGGTCCAGATAGGTGGACAAATGATCGGGGCTGAAATGAGTGCCTTTTTAAGAAATTCAAAAGACTTAAGGCACTTAGAAGTAAACTCAAATTTCGCTTCTTTTGCTAACAAGTTCATCAAAGGGCGAGCCACTTTGCTAAAATCGGGTATGAACCTTCAATAAAATCTAGCATGTCCTAAAAATGAACGAATTTCTTTAACAATCTTGGGTGGTGGAAGACTTGCAATCAGGTCAACTTAGGCCTTGTCAACTTCTATTCCTTTCTTTGAAATTACATGGCCAAGAACTGTACCTTCTCTGACCATGAATTGACATTTTTTCCAATTAAGAGCTAAATGCTTCTTCTTACATCTTCCTAGAACAAGTCTTAGATGGTTTAAGCATTCAGAGAAGCTAGGTCCAAAGACAGAAAAGTCATCCATAAAAAATTCTAGAAATCATTCAATCATATCAGAAAACATGCTGATCATACATCTCTGGAAGGTTGCTGGAGCATTATATAGTCCAATGGGCATACACCTATAAGCAAAGGTTTTGAATGGATAGGTGAATGTGGTGTTTTCCTGATCTTCAGGGGCTATGGGGATCTGATTATAATCAGAGTATCCATCTAGGAAATAGTAAAACTCTTATCCGGCTAACTTTTGCAATATTTGATCAATAAATGGCAAAGAAAAGTGATCTTTTCTTGTAGCTGCATTCAATTTCCTATAATCTATATAGACCCTCCACCCTATTTGGGTCCTAGTTGGGATATGTTCATTAGCTTCATTCTGGACTACTGTTACCCCAGATTTCTTTCGTACCACTTGTATAGGGCTTACCCACGAACTATCAGAAATGGGGTAAATAATTCTATTATCCAGCAACTTTAGAATTTCTTTTGTGATTACATCCTTCATGGCTGGGTTCAATCTTCTTTGGGTATCTCGAGTTGGTTTAGCCTCTTCCTCTAGGTGTATCCTATGTTGAACTATGGAAGGGCTTATTCCTTTAATGTTTGCCATGGTCCAACCTATTGCTTCTCGATTTTCTCTTAAGACAGCTAATAATTCCTCCTCTTAGTTAGGATTCAGATCTGATGCAATAATTATTAGCAAAATTTTCTATGGATCTAAATATACATACTTGAGGTGCTCATGGAGGGGTTTCAACTCTACTTCGAGTGCCTCTTCTTTTGATAACTTAGGTGATCGTTTAGTCATTTCTATGAGTGATTTAGTAGGAGGCTCCTATCTTTGGCCATTTTTATTATCTTAAAGTATTTTATCTAGGTTCTCATATTCATGGGTTGGCTAGATACTAGATTCAAGATCGACTTCCTCATCGCTAATGTCTATGGGTTCATAAATTTCATCTTGGACTATACTTACATTAGCATACTTAGTAGATTCCTATTCCAAATTGAAAATATTCAGCTCGATAGTCATGTTTCCAAAAGATAGTTTCATAAGTCCATTTTGATAATTGATTTCAGCATTAGCAGTAGCTAGGAATGGTCTTCCTAAAATCACTAGAATTTGATCCTTAGGATTTGATATTGGCTCAGTCTCCAAAATGACAAAATCAACTGAAAAGATAAAATTTTCAACCTTAATCAAAACATCTTCTACCATTCCCTTGGGGATCCTTAAAAATCGATCTGCTAATTATAATGTGATCCCTATTGGTTGAAGCTTTCTCAATCCTACTTGCTCATAAACTGAATTGGGCAAAATATTTACACTAGCCCCTAAATCAAGTAACGCCTTCTTAATGTGGGTTTCTCCTACGACACATGAAATTATTGGAGACCCTGGGTCCTTGTACATTATAGGCACATGACTTAACAAATATGAACTCACACCTGTAGCTAAGAAAGCTCTCTTTGGTACATTAGTCATCTTTTTCTTGGTGCAAAGGTCTTTTAAGAATTTGGCAAAAGTCGAAGCTTGTTGGATCATGTCTAGTAGAGGAATATTTACTTGAACTTACTTAAATACCTCTAACATTTTATCTAAATATTTTGATTGTTTATTAGACCTTAATCAATTCGGAAAAGGAGGTTTAGAGATTGTGGGCATCTGGTTTGGTGCACTATTAGTTTTAGGAGCTTGAGTTTGTAAGGTAGATTGTTCATTGGATGGCTCAATAGACTAAGCACTCAAGTCTTCTCTAGTGTTAGGTGTATTTATCTTGTTATCCACTTATTTTTCTGATCTCAAGGAATGAATAGAATTAACTTGATTAATTTGGTTTCCTTGGGATGGTCTACCATTTTGATTCCTTGGGTTGGGCTTAGGTTGGCTAGGTAGCCTACCTCATTCACGTTCACTTATGATAGATACTAGCGACTCACTTGCATTTCCATGTAGGCTATGGTCTGAGAATTTTAATGTCAAGAAAGAAGATCAAATCTCCACCTTATCTTGTTTAATTGGGTTTATGCCTTAATTTGGTTTAATATGAAATATGCATAAAAAATTTTAATCAAAGGGTCTTATGCAATTTAAACTAGATGCATGCAACTAATTGAATTCTAAAGGCTTATCTTGCTTCCAGCAATCACCAAAAAAAATAAAAAAATAAACTAATATGATGCATGCTCCAAATAGTTAGGATTCTAATCTTATCATGAGATTTTTAATTAGATTTAAGTGGATATATTTTTTAAATTTAATTAAAAATAAAGTAAATAAATAAATAAAAAGAAAAAGGACTAGGGTTAGGATTTGATCTCCACCAAGAAAAACTAAATGATTTGTTCCTTGCCCTAGTCTTTTTGTTCTTTATTCCTCTTTTTCTTTAAAATAAAAAAAGGTTTAGTAAGCAATATTTATATGAAAAAATAAAAATTTTATTTTAATTTATTTATAGAAAATCAAAGAGAACAAAAAATTAATGTCCATGCCTTCTCCGACAACGGCGCTAAAAACTTGGTGTATTGCGCAAAATTATTTTTAATTTATTAAAAATAATTCAAAAATTTAATCAAAAATCAAAAATAGATTTTTGATAATAGTGCCAAAAACTTGATAAAAGCATAATATTGTCATTAAGACACCATGTTTATCAATTTAATCCAACTTCTTAAAATAATTAAAAATATGTAGATAGCAGTGAGTCAGATCGAATCCATAGAAAGATAGGTATTTTTAGATTTAAATATTTGATTTTCTTATTAAAAAATTTAAAAATAGAATTTTGAAGTTAGAAATTAAAAATTAAAATTATAAAAGTAGAAATTATATTATGCAGAAAAGTAAACTTGGTACTAAGATCTACTAATTAGATCTTAGCATCTACTTGCAGCAAAATAAAGAAATAATAACTAAAATATAGAAATTAAATTATAATAAAAATAAAAGCTAAAATCAAAGCATAAAAATAAAATTTATATTAATTAAAATTTTAAATTAAATACATGAATTTAAAAATAAAATAAAATAAAATAAAATAAAAAAGCCAGAACTTTGATCTTGGATTGGTATTGGTGGAAAGATGGTGTAGAAGCCTAGCTTTTTCTTCTCGACATCAGTTGCCTTGAAGCAAACATTAATCTAGAGCCTGGCTTTACCCTGTACAAAGCTTCATCTTGATCGGAGATGTCGATTTCTACAGCCTAGGTCCTTTTTATAGAGCTAGGAGGGCTGGAGAGTTTTCTTCTGGGCAATGTGAGGACTAAGTAGCTCTTTGATCATCAAAATATGAAAATATTTGAGTAAAAATTGGATTAAAGAAGTTCTGGATGAATTCTACTACTCTGGATGAAATCAAGCCATTGATAGAAATCCAACGGACCAAAAATCATCAAAAATCAGATGGGTATTGCTCAATTCAGGTCGATTAAATTTTGACCATCCGATTGAGTTAATCAGGGGAAGATCTGGCCATTGGATAAAATTTTGGATGTTTTAATCAAGTCAGGAAGCTTCTTGGACCATTAAATCTTCATCAACTGGTTTTCTGGCCATCGGATCATGCCAGATCATTGGTGGGAATTTTGAATCAAATTCGAAAATAACCACCATCATCCGATCTGGCCGCAATCAATCGGATCCACTGATTGCACCTTTATTGTTCCCATGATCCGCATGGACGACTACACCATACACCACAACTAATTAGCACCTTCTGTGTACCAAATGAAAAGTTAAAAATGTCCTGTGAGCCACGATAGATTCTTTGCGAACCTTTAAGTGTCTAAATCCACCACGTGTCGCTTTGTGATGCCGGTTTCTACTGAGCTGGCAGTCCATGCCTGGATTATGGACCGACTGATGGCTTCTGTGGCTGAGTTGATTTGATGGCTTTGCTTGGCTGGGTGGCTTGGCTTATGGAGCCGACTAAGCCATTTTTCTTTTTTATTAATTTTATTTATTTTATTTTTTAGAAATTCATATCTTCTTTGTTTTAGCTCCATTTTGCATGAAACTTATTTTATTATGATCAAAAAATAATCTTTTCTATTGATAATAAAGTTTAATATTTTAATTTTATTATTTTTTAATTAATTTTTTTAATTAATAAAAATATGAATTTCTCAAAAATATGTATCAATTAATTAATAATTCTTAAAAATTAATATAAATTAATTAATAAATTAATACTTTTATTGGTGAATTTATGATACTTATCAGTTGCCTCCTTGGAGTACTAAGTTTAAAGTCTTCAGCCAGACTAAATAGTGATAATAGACTAACCAAGTTATGTTGGTTCATAAAGAACCAGGGCTTCCTCCATAGATTCTATGGATAATTCCAAGAATGGTTTCAATCATTGACCAATAACTTTAAAAACAGTACCATTGTTTGGGTTTTCTATCTTTACAGTCCCATATGGAAAAACTTCTTTAACAAAGAAAGGTCCTGTCCATCTAGACCTAAGCTTTCCAGAAAAAAGATGTAACCTAGAATTATACAAAAGAACTTTTTGTCCCGAAGTAAAAGATTTTTTATGAATTTCTTGATCATGAAATACTTTCATCTGTTCCTTATATACCTTGGCATTCTCATAAGTTTCATTTCTCAGTTCTTCTAATTATTTGATTTGAAGCTTCCGATAGTTTTCGGCTACGTCTAGGTCCATATTTAATTTCTTTATTGCCCACATGGCTTTATATTCTAACTCAACAGGCAAGTGACATGGTTTTCCAAAGACAATCCTATAAGGAGACATTTCTAGGTTGGTCATGTAGGCAGTGCAGTAAGCCCAAAGTGCATCAACTAATTTCACAGACCAATCCTTCTTGTTGGCATTAAGAGTTTTCTCCAAGATTTGTCTGATCTATCTATTGGACACTTCAACTTGCCTACTAGTCTGAGGATGATATGGTGTGGATAACTTGTGCGTAACATTATATTTCTTTATTAATGCGGTAAAGTGTCGATTGTAAAAATGTGTTCCCTGATCACTAATGACTGCTCTAGGAGTACCAAAGCGAGAGAGAATATTTTCCTTAAGAAATTTATGACCACTTTGCTATCATTGGACTTACATGGAATAGCTTCTACCAACTTGGAAATAATCAATAGCCACTAAGATATACTCATTTTTGAAGAAATTTGGAAATGGTCCCATAAAATCAACTCTCCAGACATCAAAAATTTCAACTACCAAGATTGGATTGAGTGGCATCATATCACTCTTTATAATCCAACCCATTTGTTGGCATGGATCATAACTTTTACAGTACACATGTGCATCCTTAAATAAATTAGGCTAATAAAATCCACATTGAAGTACTTTGGCAGCAGTCTTCTTAGATGCGAAATGACCACCACATGCTTGGTCATGACAAAATGATAGAATACTTTTAACCTCATTATCAGGGACACACCTCCTAATAATCTGATCAGGACACTGTTTAAATAGATATGGATCATCCCAAATGAAATACTTTACTTGGAAAAAGAATTTATGTTTATTCTAACTAGTTCAATGAGAAGGCACTTTACAATGCTAAATAATTCACAATATCCACATACCAAGGTTCAGTGGACACTGACATGAGTTGTTCATCTGAAAAATACTCATTAACAGGTGGTTCGTTAGATGGCGCAACTATGATTTGGGACAAGTGATCAGCAACTGCATTCTCTATCCCTTTCTTATCCTTAATTTTTAGATCAAATTCTTGAAGGAACAAGATCCATCAAAATAAATGTGCCTTAGCATCTTTCTTTGCTAGGAGATGTCTAATGGCTGAGTGATCAGTATAGACAATAACTTGAGATCCAACTAAATAGGATCTGAATTTTTTTAGGGCAAAGATAACAGCTAAGAATTCTTTCTCCGTGGTGGTGTAATTTTTTAAAAATGCTTAGTTTTATTCGATTCTTAAGCATAATCAAGTATCTAAATACTAAATACTAACTTTTTCGAGGACTTAAAATTTTAAAATTTTTATTTTTCCCTCCCCCCAACTTAATCGACATTGTCCTCAATGGAGAAGAAAAAATAAAGGATGTAATAAAGAACATGAAAGAATACACCTAACTCAGTATATATATATATATTTTTTATTTATTTATTTATTTATTTATTTATTTTTTATTTTTTTATTTTTTTTGGTCCAGCACATGCCTTTACAAATTTGAGCTCTCCCTCCAACTTATTCAAATTATCCTAAAAAAAAAACTAAAAAGATAAATTAGATAAAAACTAAATATTGGGTTGCCTCCCAACAAGCGCTAAGTTTACCGTCTTCAGCCAGACACAATGTAGCTCACTATCCTGTGTCGAATATTGGATTGACAAATTCCAATGGTTTTGGATTGCCAATCTCAGAAAGTTGATGTTGATTTTTAATCCCATTATTGATATATTCACTGTTAATTTTTGGGATATATTTTATGATTCCATTCTCAGACCCATGTTTATTAAGAATTACTCCTATTTGTTCTTCTAAAATGCTCATGAATGGAGTTTTAGGAGTTAAGTTTGATTCAATGGGTGCTGGAATGGTGACTAAAGGCGGTTTTAATTCTGGAGGTAAATTAATGTGATCCTGCTTAAACAACTCCATTGACATTTCATTACATGCCTTTTGATTTTTATAAGAAGAACCAGCTTCTAGGGTTGAAGGGAATAGGACATTAGGTTTATAAGTCTCGGGTAAATCATCTATTCTCTTTTCCCTTATTTCTATCTCATTTAAACTGGAACTAGCATCAGTACTAATTCCTGGCTTGGGTTCTTCTATGTGGTTAGTCTCAGTACTAACCAGTTCCTCTAAATTTTTATTTTGGCTAGCATCAGTACTAGCCTCTCTCACCTGGTCTTGGTATGGGTCCATAAGAATCCTATAGCTTTTAAGTTCAGGAATTACTTTGGTATTCTCAAATTGGAGATTCTTAGATGAAACATTAGATTGATAATTTAATCCAGGTGGTTGGTGGTCATTAGGTGGGTTATTTGAAATTGGTAGGTTCGGTAGTTGATCTAGTTCTCTCCTCATGTTAGACTCAACTAATTATCCTATTTGAGCTTCTAGTCTGGCGATAGATTGCTGTTGAGTTAGAATTAATTGTTGAAGTTGGTTAAATCTATCATCAGCTAGATTGGTCTGTTGAGGAGGTGGGTATGAAGGCTGATTATAATATGATGGCTGGTTAAACTGACTAGGCTGACCATTATTATAGGCATAATTTTGATAATTTTGCTCAAGTGAAATTTGGGTCTGAGCCTGAGTCTGTTGGGATGTCCAAGAAAAATTAAAGTTACTCCAATCTGAATTATATGAATTTGAAAATGGGTCATTAATCAATTTGGAGTATCCTTGAGTAGCTTGAACTTGTTCTTGGATAAAATATGGAAACTGTGCAGTCATAGGATATTCACTTACATGATGGGTTGGACTAGCACAGATTGAATAATTCTCCTGATAATTAGAAGATGATGTGAATTGTGCAGGAGATTGTTGACCTAGGGTTAGGAGTTGATCTATTTTCTGATCAAGAAGGTCAACTTTATCTAATTTTTGGACTATTAGATTCATATTAGCCATTTGATTATTATGTTTAATGTGAATCAACCATTCAATTAAGTTCAACTAAATCAGAAAAAGCGATTTCCTACCATGCATGTATTAGTGTAACCCTAATGTATGGTTTAAAAATTTTTAGAATATTTTTTTTATTTATTATTATTATTATTATTTTATTATATTAAAAATTAATTTTTTTAATTATTTTTATTTATTAATTTTAATTTAATTTAATTTAATTTAATTATTAATTTTTAGTTAGTTTAATTTTTATTTTATTTTATTTTTATTTTATTTTTAGAGGAGTAAGAAAAAGAAAGAAAGAAGAGTTCTAAAGAAGAGGTCCTAAGGAGTCCTAGAACTAAGAAGAGAGAGAAGAATTAAGTTTAATTAGGTTTGATATTCGTTAGCAATCAAATTGGTCAATCAATCCTGACTAAGGGTTATCCTAGATCTAGACAGCTCCTAACTGCCAAGGTCACCTTCAAGCCCTCCAAGTGTAGGATTAGCCAATCAACTGGCCAGGTAAGTGTAAGGTTGGTGGGAGTCCCCCCGTTGCTTGCCTTAGACACCAATTGTGCTTGGCCAGGTAAGCGAACGGAACCAATTAGAAACCACCTTCCTTCGGGCCCAATCGTCCCTGAACCACTTTCCTAGACACCAGTCAAATTGACTTATCCTAACCCGGTTCAACTCTTAGGATTCCTTGTCCTATTGAGCTCGAGTTCCTAGGGTTGATGTCTAATTGATTTTAAAATTAAAGGCTTAGGTCAATGCAGGATGCTGGTTGGTTGTTTGTGGGCTAAGGAAGGGTGATCAAATCCCCACCTTATCTTGTTTAATTGGGTTGTGCCCTTAATTTGATTTAATATGAATATGCACGAAAAAAAAAAAAAATTCAATCAAAGGGTTTTATGCAATTTAAACTAGATGCATGCAACTAATTGAATTCTGAAAGGCTTACCTTGCCTCCAGCAATCACCAAAAAAAAAAAAAAATAAAAATAAAAATAAAAATAAAACTAATATGATGCATGCTCTAAACAGTTAGGATTTCTAATCTTATCATGAGGCTTTTTAATTAGGTTTAAATGAATATTTTTTTAAATTAATTTAAAAATAAAATAAATAAATAAATAAATAAAAAGAAAAGAGAACTAGGGTTAGGATTGATCTCACCAGGCAAAACTTCTGATTCTTTTTGTTTTTTTTTTTTCTTTTCCTACAAAATAAATAAAAAAAATTAGTAAGAAAATAAAAATTTTATTTATAATTTATTTATAGAAAAATCAAAGAGATCAAAAATTTAATATCCGTGCCTTCCCCGGCAACGGCGCCAAAAACTTGATAGGTTTGCCGAATTATTTTTAATAAATCAAAGAAATCAAAATCAAAAATCAAAAACCTTCCCCGGCAACGGCGCCAAAAACTTGATAGGAACGCGATGTTGTCGTTAAGACACCGTGTTTATCAGTTTAATCCGACTTCTTAAAATCATTGAAAATGCGTAGATAGTAGTGAGTCGGGTCGAATCCACAGGGAAGGTAGTGTTTTTAGATTTGAAATCTTTGATTTTTAAAAGAAAAAGAAAAAAAGAAGAGTTTTGGGATCAAAAGTGAAGTCGGAAAATAAAAAGCGAAAATTAAAAGATGCAGAGATTTAAACTTGGTACTAAGATCTACTAGTTAGATCTTAGCATCTACTTGCAAAGCAATAATTTAAAGTGCAGAAATTAAATTACAATAAAAATAAAAAATAAGAAATTAAAATACAAAAATAAAATTTTTATTAATTAAAATTTTAGAATTTAAATACATAAAATTTAAAAAGAAAAGATAAAATAAAATAGCCTGATCTCTGATCTTGGATCGGCATTGGCAGAAAGATGGTGTAGAAGCTCGGCTCTTCTTCTCGGCACCCGTTGCTTCGAAGCAGCCTTTAACCCATAGCCTGGCTTCGCCCTGTACCAAAGCTTCACCTTGATCGGAGATATTGATTTCTGATGGCCTGGGGTCCTTTTTATAGAGCTAGGAGGGCTGGATATTTTTTCTAAAGGCAATATGGGACTAATAGCCTTTGTAATCATCAAAAATACAAAGAAATTTGGATAAAATTTGAATCAAAATAGCTCTGATATGACTCTGATAAATCTGATAAAATCCAGCCGTTCAACAGGAATCCAACGGTCCAAAAATCATCAAAATCGGATGCAGATAAGCTCAGATCGGGTCGGATTAAATTCTGGCCGTTGGATCGCGCTTGATCGAGGAAATCTGGCCGCAAATCGCGCTTCGGGAGTCTTGATCACCGCCGGCAGCATTCTGGACCGTCGGATCATCGCCTGGATCGAGCGCTGCCGTCCGATGGTGATCCGCGTGATGTTTGTATCTGAATAAAATTCGGAAGCAACCACAGCCGTCCGATCCTGACCGCAAACAACCACATCCGTCCGATCGCGCAATAACTGTTCCCATGGACCGCGTGGACCGGCCGCACCGCACACCGCAACCAATCAGCGCCGCTGTTGTCGGACGAAAAGACTGAATTACCCTTGTGAGCCGCGATAAATTTCTGTAGACCCTTAAGGGGTCTAGGTCCACCACGTGGCAATCTCTGATTCGCCGGAATTTGCTGAGCTGGCGGTCCACGCCTGGATCGTGGACCGGCTGATGGCTTCAACGGCTGAGTCGGCTTGATGGCTCGGCTTGGCTTGGTGGCTCGGCTTGCGGAGCCGGCTGAGCCGTTTTCTTTTTTATTTAATTTTTATTTATTTTATATTTTTAAAAATTCATATCTTTTTCATTTTAGCTCCGTTTTACTTGAAATTTATTTCGTTGTGATCAAAAAAATGAGCTCTTTCTATTGATAATAAAATTTTATTTTTTAATTTTTATTAATTTTTATTATTTTTTAATTAATTTTTTAATTAATAAAAATATGAATTTTTCAAAAATTATATATAAATTGATTATTAATTCTTAAAAATTAATATAAATTAATTGAATAAATTAATACTTTTATTGGTGAATTTATGATGCTTATCACACCCCCCAACTTAAGCTTTGCTCGTCCTCGAGTAAAGAAAGAATTTAGTTTTAAATACCTTTTAACTTTAGAGTTTCGAATTTTACCTAAGCAATTTTCAAAATGGCCATTGATATTCAGTAGAGCTTAAATGAGATATATCATTGGGGTATTAATACTTATCAATAGAAAAATTAAGTAAAGAACATTAAATTTTTCAGAACTTTTTCTAAATTATTCCACTTTTATCTCTGATTTGTCTAAACTTTCATATAGGCAGGTGTATTGCTACTTCCATCCTTCATTTATTAATTTTTATTTTCACATTGCCCACTTTTTGATGCGAATATCATTGCTTACTTAGGCAACGGGACCCGGTTACTCGGTGGAAAACCAATGTTTCTTTTTTTTTTTTTTTTTTTTTTTTTTTTTTAACGTTGTACCACTATTGAGTGTCTTAACTCCTTAAGCTTTCTATTTGATCCATGTAGCGAGTCTTGGGCCAATGACTCCCAAACCAGTTGGCTTTAGGGCACTAGGTATAGAATACCCCTCGGGCTTACTAGCTCGAATCAAATAGGCTACGAGTTAAGACTAGCTTTACAACGAGCTTCTTTGCCCTTCCCACCTTTTGACGCGAAACTCAATGCTTGCTTAGGCAAAGAGGCCCGGTTACTCAGTGAGAAGTACTTGGAAACTATTTTATTAAAATAAATTTTTATATGAAGAAATGTATAGTTACCCTACACAAGCCTATAAAAAGTAGACTTTTCTTTGATGCTAGTAGAAAATAATTAGAAATGCTCCAAGAAAAAAAATTTTTATGTTCTAGGACTTAACTCTTTATTGAATTTTCTTAATACTTGATTCCTCAATATCTCACAGATTCTCTGAATCTGTGTATCAATTTTCTTTTAAAAATGCTTAGTTTTAATTCGATTCTTAAGCATAATCAAGTATCTAAATACTAAATACTAACTTTTTCGAGGACTTAAAATTTTAAAATTTTTTATTTTTCTCTCCCCCCAACTTAATCGACATTGTCCTCAATGGAGAAGAAAAAATAAAGGATGTAATAAAGAACATGAAAGAATACACCTAACTCAGTATATATATTTTTTTTTATTTTTTATTTATTTATTTATTTATTTATTTATTTATTTATTTTTATGGTCCAGCACATGCCTTTGAAAATTTGAGCTCTCCCTCCAACTTATTCAAATTATCCTAAAAAGAAAATAAACTAAAAAGATAAATTAGATAAAAACTAAATATTGGGTTGCCTCCCAACAAGCGCTAAGTTTACCGTCTTCAGCCAGACACAATGTAGCTCACTATCCTGTGTCGAATATTGGATTGACAAATTCCAATGGTTTTGGATTGCCAATCTCAGAAAGTTGATGTTTAATCCCATTATTGATATAATCTTTGTTAATTTTAGGGATATAATTTTATGATTCCATTCTCAGACCCATGTTTATTAAGAATTTCTCCTATTTGTTCTTCTAAAATGCTCATGAATGGAGTTTTATTAGGAGTTAAGTTTGATTCAATGGGTGCTGGAATGGTGACTAAAGGCGGTTTTAATTCTGGAGGTAAATTAATGTGATCCTTGCTTAAACAACTCCATTGATATTTCATTACATGCCTTTTGATTTTTATAAGAAGAACCAGCTTCTAGGGTTGAAGGGAATAGGACATTAGGTTTATAAGTCTCGGGTAAATCATCTATTCTCTTTTTCCCTTATTTCTATCTCATTTAAACTGGAACTAGCATCAGTACTAATTCCTGGCTTGGGTTCTTCTATGTGGTTAGTCTCAGTACTAACCAGTTCCTCTAAATTTTTATTTTGGCTAGCATCAGTACTAGCCTCTCTCACCTGGTCTTGGTATGGGTCCATAAGAATCCTATAGCTTTTAAGTTCAGGAAATTACTTTGGTATTCTCAAATTGGAGATTCTTAGATGAAACATTAGATTGATAATTTAATCCAGGTGGTTGGTGGTCATTAGGTGGGTTGTTTGAAATTGGTAGGTTCGGTAGTTGATCTAGTTCTCTCCTCATGTTAGACTCAACTAATTATCCTATTTGAGCTTCTAGTCTGGCGATAGATTGCTGTTGAGTTAGAATTAATTGTTGAAGTTGGTTAAATCTATCATCAGCTAGATTGGTCTGTTGAGGAGGTGGGTATGAAGGCTGATTATAATATGATGGCTGGTTAAACTGACTAGGCTGACCATTATTATAGGCATAATTTTGATAATTTTGCTCAAGTGAAATTTGGGTCTGAGCCTGAGTCTGTTGGGATGTCCAAGAAAAATTAAAGTTACTCCAATCTGAATTATATGAATTTGAAAATGGGTCATTAATCAATTTGGAGTATCCTTGAGTAGCTTGAACTTGTTCTTGGATAAAATATGGAAACTGTGCAGTCATAGGATATTCACTTACATGATGGGTTGGACTAGCACAGATTGAATAATTCTCCTGATAATTAGAAGATGATGTGAATTGTGCAGGAGATTGTTGACCTAGGGTTAGGAGTTGATCTATTTTCTGATCAAGAAGGTCAACTTTATCTAATTTTTGGACTATTAGATTCATATTAGCCATTTGATTATTATGTTTAATGTGAATCAACCATTCAATTAAGTTCAACTAAATCAGAAAAAATGATTTCCTACCATGCATGTATTAGTGTAACCCTAATGTATGGTTTAAAAATTTTTAGAATATTTTTTTTTATTTTTTATTATTATTATTATTTTATTATATTAAAAATTAATTTTTTTAAATTATTTTTATTTATTAATTTTAATTTAATTTAATTTAATTTAATTATTAATTTTTAGTTAGTTTAATTTTTATTTTATTTTATTTTTATTTTATTTTTAGAGGAGTAAGAAAAAGAAAGAAAGAAGAGTTCTAAAGAAGAGGTCCTAAGGAGTCCTAGAACTAAGAAGAGAGAGAAGAATTAAGTTTAATTAGGTTTGATATTCGTTAGCAATCAAATTGGTCAATCAATCCTGACTAAGGGTTATCCTAGATCTAGACAGCTCCTAACTGCCAAGGTCACCTTCAAGCCCTCCAAGTGTAGGATTAGCCAATCAACTGGCCAGGTAAGTGTAAGGTTGGTGGGAGTCCCCCCGTTGCTTGCCTTAGACACCAATTGTGCTTGGCCAGGTAAGCGAACGGAACCAATTAGAAACCACCTTCCTTCGGGCCCAATCGTCCCTGAACCACTTTCCTAGACACCAGTCAAATTGACTTATCCTAACCCGGTTCAACTCTTAGGATTCCTTGTCCTATTGAGCTCGAGTTCCTAGGGTTGATGTCTAATTGATTTTAAAATTAAAGGCTTAGGTCAATGCAGGATGCTGGTTGGTTGTTTGTGGGCTAAGGAAGGGTGATCAAATCCCCACCTTATCTTGTTTAATTGGGTTGTGCCCTTAATTTGATTTAATATGAATATGCACGAAAAAAAAAAAATTCAATCAAAGGGTTTTATGCAATTTAAACTAGATGCATGCAACTAATTGAATTCTGAAAGGCTTACCTTGCCTCCAGCAATCACCAAAAAAAATAAAAATAAAAATAAAGATAAAAATAAAACTAATATGATGCATGCTCTAAGCAGTTAAGATTTCTAATCTTATCATGAGATTTTTTAATTAGGTTTAAATGAATATTTTTTTAAATTAATTTAAAAATAAAATAAATAAATAAATAAAATAAAAAGAAAAGAGAACTAGGGTTAGGATTGATCTCACCAGGCAAAACTTCTGATTCTTTTTGTTCTTTTTTTTCTTTTCCTGCAAAATAATAAAAAAAAAATTAGCAAGAAAATAAAAATTTTATTTATAATTTATTTATAGAAAAATCAAAGAGATCAAAAATTTAATATCCGTGCCTTCCCCGGCAACGGCGCCAAAAACTTGATGCGTTTGCCGGAAATTATTTTTAATAAATCAAAGAAATCAAAATCAAAAATCAAAAACCTTCCCCGGCAACGGCGCCAAAAACTTGATAGGGACGCGATGCTGTCGTTAAGACACCGTGTTTATCAGTTTAATCCGACTTCTTAAAATTATTGAAAATACGTAGATAGTAGTGAGTCGGGTCGAATCCACAGGGAAGGTAGTGTTTTTAGATTTGAAATCTTTGATTTTATAAAAGAAAAAGAAAAAAAGAAGAGTTTTCAAGATCAAAAGTGAAGTCGGAAAATAAAAAGCAAAAATTAAAAGATGCAGAAATTTAAACTTGGTACTAAGATCTACTAGTTAGATCTTAGCATCTACTTGCAAAAAAAAAATAATAATTAAAGTGCAGAAATTAAATTACAATAAAAATTAAAAAGCAAGAAATTAAAATGCAAAAATAAAATTTTTATTAATTAAAATTTTAGAATTTAAATACATAAAATTTAAAAAGAAATAAAATAAAATAGCCTGATCTCTGATCTTGGATCGGCATTGGCAGAAAGATGGTGTAGAAGCTCGGCTCTTCTTCTCGGCACCCGTTGCTTCGAAGCAGCCTTTAACCCATAGCCTGGCTTCGCCCTGTACCAAAGCTTCACCTTGATCGGAGATATTGAATTTCTGATGGCCTGGGGTCCTTTTTATAGAGCTAGGAGGGCTGGATATTTTTTCTAAAGGCAATATGGGACTAATAGCCTTTGTAATCATAAAAATACAAAGAAATTTGGATAAAATTTGAATCAAAATAGCTCTGATACGACTCTGATAAATCTGATAAAATCCAGCCGTTCAACAGGAATCCAACGGTCCAAAAATCATCAAAATCGGATGCAGATAAGCTCAGATCGGGTCGGATTAAATTCTGGCCGTTGGATCGCGCTTGATCGAGGAAATCTGGCCGCAAATCGCGCTTCGGGAGTCTTGATCGCCGCCGGCAGCGTTCTGGACCGTCGGATCATCGCCTGGATCGAGCGCTGCCGTCCGATGGTGATCCGCGTGATGTTTGTATCTGAATAAAATTCGGAAGCAACCACAGCCGTCCGATCCTGACCGCAAACAACCACATCCGTCCGATCGCGCAATAACTGTTCCCATGGACCGCGTGGACCGGCCGCACCGCACACCGCAACCAATCAGCGCCGCTGTTGTCGGACGAAAAGACTGAATTACCCTTGTGAGCCGCGATAAATTTCTGTAGACCCTTAAGGGGTCTAGGTCCACCACGTGGCAATCTCTGATTCGCCGGAATTTGCTGAGCTGGCGGTCCACGCCTGGATCGTGGACCGGCTGATGGCTTCAACGGCTGAGTCGGCTTGATGGCTCGGCTTGGCTTGGTGGCTCGGCTTGCGGAGCCGGCTGAGCCGTTTTCTTTTTTATTTAATTTTTATTTATTTTATATTTTTAAAAATTCATATCTTTTTCATTTTAGCTCCGTTTTACTTAAAATTTATTTCATTGTGATCAAAAAAATGAGCTCTTTCTATTGATAATAAAATTATATTTTTTAATTTTTATTAATTTTTATTATTTTTTAATTAATTTTTTAATTAATAAAAATATGAATTTTTCAAAAATTATATATAAATTGATTATTAATTCTTAAAAATTAATATTAATTAATTGATAAATTAATACTTCTATTGGTGAATTTATGATGTTTATCACCAACATACACCTCAAAGTTTCATATGGCTAGGAGATCGAGTTATGGTGTAGTCAAACTATAACACCCTCATGGTGAACTGTCGATGCATCTTAGGTCAAAGAATCAGATACACCACTACAGCATCGAGTCAGTCATTGATGAGAAGGTAGACTTCCTAATGACTACTCGAGGTGATCATGCTTAGTACCCTCGTTCTCTAACGAGTACCTATACTCTCGCTCCAGTGTCTCCACACCGTAGACTCAAGACTCATCTACTAAAGAGAAGCAATTGTACACCAATTTTCTAGATTAATCATCATCCTCATGATGATCCTATGGTTGGGAGCATTTTATGAGTTAATAATGATTATTCATGTCTTAAATTTTCAACTCTTGAAAATATGAATTATCATTACCATTAACTCAAAGGATGTATCACAAACACTAAATCCACATATATGATAGAAAATAATCTATTTAATATTGATTATAGTCAAAATTATAATTTTACCCCTAGAAGTGTATTACAAGTATCAGCCAATTCTGGCTTCTGGGGCACATATATCTAACAGATGTACCCATACATTTTACTTACATGCCATACCAGTGTCTCAACACTCTTTGGTTATGAGGACAACTAACCTATATGGCACATAATGATCTATACTCAAAAAATATTATCATCCTAAGTAACAATATACCATTTGGTCATGAACTACTTTAAGGACTAAATGATAAATCCTTCTTTATCGAATCTAGATAGTCCTAAGGACTTCATCACAGCACAGAAGTTCATTAGAAGATAAAAAAAAATTTATGATGAAAATATCAAAATATTTTTTATTAATTCATAATTCATATATAATTATAAAAGTATAGCTCAACCATCGACAGGCTGATGATTGACTTTGAAACACATTTCTAATAATCTTCCACTTGGACTAAAGCCAATCAGTGCAGTATCTAATACCTATCTTCGGCTTGAAGTCGTTGAACTTCTTCACCTCAATATCTTTAGTGAATGGGTCGGCCATGTTTTTCTTTCCATCGATCTTTTGAAGGTCAACGTCACCTCAATCCACGATCTCTCGAATAAGATGGTAGCAGCGTAGAATATGCTTTGTCCGCTGGTGTGCCTTCGATTTCTTCACCTGAGCAATGGCTCCAGAGCTATCATAGTAGAGCAAAACTGGACCATCAAGAGAGGGTGCTACTCCGAGTTTGATGATGAATTTTTTCAGCCACACCGCTTCTTTGGCAGCATCTGATGCAGCGACATACTTTACCTCACAAACTGAATCGGCCATAGTGTGCTGCTTGAAACTCTTCTAGCATACAGTCTCACCTTTAAGGATGAAAATATATCTCAATACACTCTTGCTATCATCATGATCAGACTAAAAATTAGAGTCTATGAGTCCTATAAGTTTCAAGTCCGATTCACCATATACAAGCCACTAGTCCTTAGTATTTTTTAAATACTTCAAGATGGTTTTAACAACCTTTCAGTGGTTCTTCCTTGGATCAGATTGGTATCTACTCACTACCCCTAGTGAGTATGCCACATCTGATCGTGTACATGTAATGGCATGCAAGATAGAATCTACTATCGAAGCATATAGTATTCTACTCATATGCACTCTTTCTAGAGGTGTTATCGGACA
Organism: Cocos nucifera; assembly: GCA_006176705.1. Classification (NCBI taxonomy): domain Eukaryota; kingdom Viridiplantae; phylum Streptophyta; class Magnoliopsida; order Arecales; family Arecaceae; genus Cocos; species Cocos nucifera. Next base: position 61,519 of record QRFJ01005168.1, read on the forward strand.
ATCCCTCTTTGAAAGAAAAATTCCATGGCCTATCGGTAGATAGCCTTTCTTGAAATTCTCCATGCTGAACCATTTCAGCAGAGTATCAATGTACGTAGATTGGGACAATCCAAGTAATCCTTTAGATCTATCTCTATAGATCTTCATCCCTAGAACGTAGGAAGCTTCTCCCAGATCTTTCATGGAAAACTATGATGACAGCCAAATCTTTATTCCTTATAATGTAGGGACATCATTTTCGATTAAGAGATGTCATCCACATACAATATTAGGAATACAATTGTTGAACCATTAGCCCACTTGTATTTATAGGGCTTCTCTTCGTTCTTAACGAAGTCATACATTTTGATTGTTTTATAAAATCATATGTTTCAGCTCTTAGATGCCTGCTTCAGTCCATAAATGGACCTCTGAAGCCTACACACCTTAGACTCATCTATGGATGTTATTGGTGCGAAATCAGGTTGACGCTAGATTTGAAGCTAGAGTCGGAGAAGACAAGATCGCCACCGATGACCTGCAAAATAAATCTCATCCGAAGTCGGAGGTAGTAGCTCCGACAAGACCCTTCGACAGTCAAGTCAGCTCTTTCAACCAACAAAAATGGAGTACTCAGTACAAAACATTGTAGAGTATCAAGAAGGAGAAGAGAGCTTAGAGAAGAAAGCGTATTTGAAGGATCTCTTATATAGATGGAGCATATGACAAATTGATAGTGACAGTCGTAACCACCTGGTAGTGGGCTGTTAGGGGCCACATGGAGTTTGTTATAGAGGATAGTGTCTATTGTCGTGATGTGCCAGTCGTTGAGATTTAATAGTCGAAGTTCGGAGGAGTAGGCGTCGGTTGGCAATGAATCTTTGAGTTACATCAATTCCAGGAGAGCTCAGACTCCTCTTAAGCAGTCTGTGGGTGAGTTGATTCATGCCGTGTGGAGTCGGATTCGTGCGGAGACCTTCCTGGATGACTGTGGAAAGTTCGATCGAAGGAGTTCAAAAGGAGTTCGACCGCTAAAAGAGTCTGAAAGGAGTTCGACCATTGGAGGAGTCCAGAAGGAGTTCAGCTATTGGAGGAGTCCGGAAGGAGTTTGCTGGAGAAGTCTGGTCAGTTTCCAAGCCGGTCAGGCCAGGCCATTTGCTTCCTATGCAACTACTTCCACTGTTCAAATTTGTTTGAATGAAGTTTGATCATAGGAGGACCGACTGCTTGGAGATGAGGAGTTCGATCGCTTTGACTGCAGGGGGTCCATCAGGTATAATAAAGCATAGAAGCTCATCCGAAATCACTCTGAGACTGAACATTTAGCCAAACTTTGATGGGAATGGGTTTATCCCCAACAATAGTCCCCCTACTCCCGAATTTGAAATTCGAAAGAAGGGAGTACAAATGCAACTGCCAAAGTTCTTTCAGCTTCTCGTGCCCGTTGGGATGAGGTGTTTTTGGCATCTTTTGTGCTAGTGCTGAAATCTTTTAAAAAAGAAGCAACTTTGAAAAGACAACCTTTCATATTTTCCGCCAAAGCTCTTTCCTAGGTACGGTGCAATAAAGGCTTTGCCTATAGCCACTTCTCTACTATGATGAGTGGGAGGGTGTGCATTGATCTGCCGAAGGAGATCTGCAATCATAACTATCCCAAGCCTCTTCTCGACTATTTAAGGCCCGCCTCTTTCTTCGGAATTCATTCTTGCCTAAGTCTTCTTCTTTCCGAAGCCCTTGCCTTCTTCCTGCTTGAGAGTACTGGTTCTTCCCTGCATCTTCTCTAGTTTTCAGTGCTTCTCCATCCGATTGTCGTCGCGTCCATCGCTTCTTTGCCCCTCTCAATCAACTTAGGTCAACCTCCTATCACCTATTTTTGATTTTTCTAGTATCTTTTTCTTCTTGCTTTTTCGATTTCTCTGGTTGGAGCTTTTGCAATGCATTTTTTCTTATTTTTTGGGGGTTTTCTTGGGGTTCTATTTTAATTTGAATGTCTTCTAAAACTTTTCACTCCACCGATTCTTGGAGTCCAACCGAACCATTCACCCTAGACTCTGTACCCCTGACCAAGGTTGAGCCTAGAAATATGTCTCGCCTATCCTTCATTCCAGACACCATCCCATCCATTTTTACTCCAAATGATCTCTCCCTAATTAGGATTCAGTATGGAATTCTATCGGAGTTGGAACTTGAACTCCTCAGATCAGACGACTGTGCCAGCTCGCCTTCGGCCCAGTTGGTTTTGCTTGTATTTGGAGGCCTTGCGCGCTGGACTCCGACTTTTGCCTCCCTCCTTTATAATTGTCCTCTTTCATTTTTTAAACATTTCTCTTACTTTTGTTGTGCCAAACTCTTTTTGATTTATAATCAGCTTCCTTTTTCTCTATCATCTAGCCAAAGTTCGGCCGACCTTCTCATTATTCCAAAATTTTTATACCTTCAAATGCCATCCTTCCTTAAAGAACTGGTGCTACTTCTCCCCTCAGTTTGATAAGAAGGGGTTGCTGAAAGGTGCTCCTTCTTTTATTCATAACTAGAAGGAAAAGTACTTCTTCGTCTGATGTCCAACCCTACTGCTTGATCTTCCTCCCTGGGGCTTCCTTAGGGAATCTGTTCGTCAAGCTCCTAGCTTGGATGGTGCTGACCTCAAGTCTTCTAACAGGCTTAAGGCATACCGAGCTCTCGATCTCTCTGAGCTTTTGAGGGAGTAGATCTTATTTAACCTTGGCCTGAGTTCTCTTGACCCTGCTGGTACCAAGCATACTTGCTTGCAGATACATATGTATGGATTCTTATGAAATTTTACGCATACCATGGCTGATCATGATTTTCTTTTCCTGCAGAATTGGACACCTATGCCATAGAAAAGCTCACCAAGGACCTTTACATGCAGAAGAAAAGGAAGGAAAAGGCCTCAGTCAAGAGCTTGAAATGGGCGAAGGTCGGCATCTCTAATTCTATGGCTCCTTCTACTATTGATGTTGCTCCCAAAGTCCATCCAAGAGATGAGGTCGTCTCGATTGTCGTAGAGGGGGAACCTCTTCCCCCCGAGTCTGCGAATCTTCCCTCTAGGGATTGTGTGTCTGATCCCCTTGCTAGCAAAGAGAAGGGGAGAAAGGGAAAAGCTACCGTCGTGATGAAGGCTCGTAAAGAGTGTTTGGATGAGCCTGGCCAGAGCAACATTGAAGACTAGGGTGTGGACCCATTCAGTAATCCGAACATCATCTAGGATTTAACTGATAGGTTCACCCTGCTAGAGGAGGTGGACCGCCTGGCCGACCTTGACTAAAGGTAGTTCATCTAGGAGTCTCTCGAGACTGTCCTTAGGGTAATCATCTTGCCATACTTCTTTTCCATTTCTTCACCCTTTCTTCCTTCACCTTACAATGATCTATTTATAGTAGTCGGGCCACCACATGCTTGCCCACCTTAAGAAGGCGAATCGCCTGGAGGCAGAGGTGTTGAAAATTCGGGAAGACCTTCAGGTTGAGATCAATCGCCTTCAAGCGATGGCTGCTAAAGCTAAGTGCCTCACAGAGGAGAAGATGGTGGAAAATGAGAGCCTGCGCAGCGCACTTCGAAAGGAGGAATTCATCTCGATTGGACTTAAGGCAGCGTTGGCTCGGGAGGAAGAGGAGAAGAAAGAGGCTAGGCTCTGGTCGCTGAGCTAGAGGCCCAATTAGCGAAGCCCATTTTGGAGGCAGTGGCTCGAGTGGTTGAGGAGTTCAAGACCTCCCTTAAAATGAAGGACCTGAATATCGCCTTCAGCCAGAAGGCGTTCATTAAAGGCTTCAAGCTATGCGAGGGCAGGGTGGCCCGAAGGTTCCCCAAACTTGATCTTGGCTTCCTAGGAAAGGAGGATGAGGTCGGTGAAGAAGTGGGACCATCCAACACTGGGGCCAATCTTTCCTCTACCGAACTTGTTGTGGGGGCGTCCGAGCCTGCTCAGGGACTCGAGGCAGTCAAGAGCACTTTGGCTTCGTCTACCACCACCCCTCCCGAGGTTGAAATCCTCGAGTAATTGTATCTTTTTCTTTTCTTCTTTTTGTCTTGCTTTATACCTGAGAATTTTTAAGTTAAATGAAAATAAATTCACTTTTGTCAATACCTCTCTTCTCATTGGTGTTGTGCCATATGTTATCAAGAGTCCTCCCCTCTATCAGGGTTATAACCCGCCGTCTCCAATCGACGTCGACTTCTTACCTCAGGGGGTCCCACTAAAGCCTTTAATAAAGAGCTTGAAGAAAGAAATCCATCATTTGAAATAGAAATTGAAGAAGATGGAGGACGACCTTCAAGCTTTGCAGAAAAATGCTTTGGAGGCGACCAAAGAGGTCACTCGCCTCCAAAACTTGCACATGAAGGACTCCATGAGTTTCAACATTCGAAAGGGGAGCTTTGAGAGTGAGCTTGCCAAACTTCGAAAGAATGTGAGCGATAAGTCATGGGCGCTGACAGCGAAGATCGGCTCCCTTGAAGTTGATCTTAAAAAGGCAAAGAAAAAGATCCATCTTTTGGAAGGAAGTTCGCCATGGTCCATCGATAAAGCCCGGTATGATTGGGACTGGTCGAAAAAGTTCTTCCAGCTTCAGAAGCAACTGCAGGATGCTGAGGACTGGCATAATAGCTATCAGATAACTTGGGCAGGGAAGATGTCCAAGCTTGAAGATGAGCTGAAGGCTGCCAGAGATGAGGCGAGCTACTTCCAGCAGAAGTTGTATAGCAGTCGGCAAGCTAGTTCGAGCAGCAAGTCGGAGGAAATTGCCTCTCTGAGGAGGAGCGTTGGTGAGCTCTCAGAAGTTGTCGGGGTGTAGAAGGTCAAAGTCCAACGGTTGAAGCTCTAGTTGACCTATGAGTACCAAGTTGTCAAGGATGCTGAAGCTGAATCCGAAGTCCTAAGAAATCAGCGGCGAGAGCTCAAGGCCAAATTTGAGCACACCAATAGAATGTACATTGAAGGCCTATATAAGAAGAAGGAATGCGAGGAGGAGATCTTCAGATTGAAGGAGAACTTGGTGATGGCTGGGGCCGATAGCCCAAAGTCTGAAGAACCCGGTCCGTCTTAGGACTTCATCTTCTTTTCCTTCCTTCCCCCTTTTTTTTTGTGTGTATGTGATCGATTTTGTAGACCTTCACCTTGTTTGTAACATACTCAATAATATGCAATGAAATTATACCTTTCTTTGCTATTTTTGTCTTACACTAATTCAATGCTTGTTGGTAGCTTCATTTTCTTTACTTTGCTTTTTTTTTCGTTGTCTTCTAATGAGATGCTCGTTGTGGATGCCGAGTTGGGGTCTCTTCTATGAACTTAGATGGGGTTCAACTTTTCACATTTGACATAGTTGGGTAGTCGTGGAAGGAACATGCGTAAGGGTTGTCGATAGGGCTTCTTCTTTTCTCTCATCTTTCATCAACGATGTCTTGGCTTTTGTTCATGTTAGGATAAGGTTCTCCTTCCATTCCTAATGTGGCTTGTAGGGGTGCATTAGGGTTGTCAGTAGGGCCCCTCCCCCCATCTCATCTTGATTTAATGAGGCCTTCGACTTTGCTCATGTTAGAATGAGATTCTCCTCCTATTCCTAATGGGCTATAGGGGTGCATTAGGATTGTCAGTAGGGCCTCTACCCCCATCTCATCTTGGTTTAATGAGGCTTTAGACTTTGCTCATGTTAAGATGAGGTTCTCCTTCTGTTCCTAACGGGCCGTAGGGGCACGTTAGGGTCGTTGGTAGGATCTCTTCCCTCATCTCGTCTTAGTTCAATGAGGCCTTCGACTTTGCTCACGTTAGGATAAGGTTCTCCTTTTGTTCCTAACGGACTATAGGGGCACATTAGGGCTATTGGTAGGGCCTCTTCCCTCATCTCATCTTAGTTCAATGAAGCCTTTGACTTTGCTCACGTTAGGACGAGGTTCTCCTCCTGCTCCTAACGGACTGTAGGGACATGTTAGAGTCATTGGTAGGGCCTCTTCCCTCATCTCGTCTTAGTTCAATGAGGTCTTCGACTTTGCTTGCATTAGGACGAGGTTCTCCTCTTGTTCCTAACAGACTATACGGGCGCATTAGGACTGTTGGTAGGATCTCTTTCCTCATCTCATCTTAGTTCAATGAGGTCTTCAACTTTGCTCACATTAGGACGAGGTCCTCCTATTCCTAACGGACTACTTTAGGTTGCTTCAAAGAGTTAATAGTCATTACACAATTTTTGCGCCAATAAGTAGTGATGTTAAAATAGAAAAGTTTTATTGAAGAAAAGTTACTGATAGTATATTTTTAAGTTTTCTAAATTCCAAGGTCGTGGAAGAGTTATTCCTCTGAGCTCCTTCAGGCGATAAGTTTCGAATCGGATAACCTTCTCTATTTCATATGGACCTTCCTAATTCAAAGTGAGCTTTCCTTGATTCTGAGGCTGTGAGACTGAAGTACCAAGTCCCTCACTTTGAATATCTTACCTTTGACTTTTGAATTGTAGTAGCGAGCTACCTTTTGCTTGTAGGCTGCCATCCAAGCTTGGGCTTTCTCCCATTTTTTTTCTAACAAGTCGAGGTTAGCCCTAAGGTTCAATAAGTTTTGCTGCTCATTGAATACCATGACTCATGCTGACAGAAGTTTGAGTTCTATTGTGATAACTACTTCCATTCCAAAAGCCAAGATAAATGGGGTCTCCCCAATTGGCAACCTTTGGATAGTTTGGTATGCCCAGAGCACATGATAGAGTTCATCTACCCAACTTTTCTTTATTCTTTTAAGTCTTGCTTTGATATCTTACAATAGGGTTATATTTGTTACTTCGACTTCTTCGTTTGCTTGAGAGTGGGCGACTAATGTAAAATGATAGGAGATGTTCAGATCCTCATAGAATTTGGCAAATCTTGCCCCAACAAACTACCGCCCATTATCAATTATGAGAGTTCGAGACAGACTGAACCAGTAGATGATTGACTTTCAGATGAAGACTTCAGTAATTTTTGCCAATGGTTCGGCCTCGATCCATTTGGTAAAGTAGTCGATTGCAATAAGAAGGAACTTTCGTTGTTCGGATGCCATTGGAAAGGAGCCAAGTATATCCATTCCCCACTATGCGAATGGCCACGGTGCGCTTAGTGGAGTAAGCTTGGAGGTCGGCTGTCTTTGTATGTTTGCATTTTTCTGACAGTGGTCACATTTCTTAACATACTCTATGAAATCGTGGTACAATGTAGCCCAATAGTATCCTTATTAAAGTAGTCTTTGTGATAAGGATCTGGCTCCAACATGACTTTCGCAAATTTTTTTATGCACTTTTCATAATGCAAAGTCAGCCTCTGAAGGTTGGAGACATTTCAAGAATGATAGAGAATATGACCTTTTGTATATCTTGCCTTCATACAGAACATACCGAAAAGTCTGATTTCTGAGTTTTTAAGCCTTTTTTGGATCATGAGGGAGAGCACCATCCTTGAGGTAGGCAACAAGTGGGTTGATCCAGCTCAATTCATGCTCTACTTGCATAACAGGCTACGACTCCTCTGAGCTTGGACACTTTAGGATTTCAAAAAATATTTTTTTGGATAGTTCGGTGGGGCTGAAGTAGCCAATTTAGAGAAAAGGTCGGCTCTTATATTCTCCACCCTCGAAATCTATCGAATACTAAAACTATTGAAGGCCAGAGTCAAGTTTTTTATAGGTGGTGTGGTGCTCCCAAGTCTTAGGAGGCTATGGACGGAGCCAGGGTGAGGGCTCCGGAGGGGCTAAGATAGGTGTGATCCTAGGACTAGGACAAGAGTTATTCTAGGATGGAGGCGGCATGTAGCTCTCCATGGGCTTAAGGTTTGGGTATTGAGAGCCTCAAGAGGCTTGATTGGTGCTTCAGAGATCTGAAATTCAAGGTGGAGCAAGGAACCAAAGCTGGAGAATCAAGACTATAGAAAGGATATTTTCTATAGGTTAGCCAACTTAGTCCAAAACTAGATCGACTAAGTCTCAGAGCATAAGCAAAATAGAAAGATCGAGTTTTAGGACTGCAGGCACGGTACAGAACTGGGTCGGCTCAGTTTCAGACTAAGCTGACTCAGTGAAACTTAGTCAGCTCAATGCTGAGACTGAGCCGACTCAGTACGTGGGTAGAGTTATGCAAGGGTCCATTTTGGGCTAGGATCTAGGTTGATCCTAGGGGTCTTAAGATCTAGTTTGAGAGGTCTTAAGGAGGCTAATTCATGTATGGGTTGGAATTAGATCCAGGAGATGAGAGCATGTGAGGCTTGGGCTCGGTGAGTGCTTTCATGTATTAGGTTAGCCTAAGGGAGTTTTTAAGCTGTGATTTATTAGGGTTCATATGGAAACTCTAGGGTATATAAACTAGGACATTGTAACTTTTACAAGTGAAGGGATACAATTGAGCTTTTCTCCCTAACTCTCTTCTCTCTGGTTCTAACACCAAAATTCTAGCTTTTCTCATCTTTCTTAGATCTTCTTCAGTTTGTTGGATTAACACCCAAGTTCATGCAAGAGATCGGATCTACGACTGTGGCTTTGAGCAACTGTAGGAACAATAATTAGTATCAGAGCAAGGTTAAGCATGAAGGAGGAAGAAGATCAGTTTCAGTAGAGATCAACAGTGAGATTCAGATCTAAAGGCTTTCTCTAGGCTGAAGGGAAATTCTGATTTTTCGGTCCAGGTTTGTCCAGATCTGATTAGATCAAGAGATATATTTCAAAAATTTTTTTCTTGATCTTAATCAGATCTTGATATGTTTCAGATCTGATTCTTATTATTTTAATAAATAAAATAAAATAAGATAAATTAAATCTAATTTAATTTACCTGATTTGGGTAATTCTATTACCCTGTAGATGATCCTGATTGCAGCGGAAGGTTCTGGATCTTAGCCACGCAAGCACCTGGCCTCTACCGGTATCCACTCGGGTTGGATCTGGAGATCCTCTTCTTCTCTATCACACCTCCAAAAATCAGATCTGGATCTGATCTGGAGGATCTTCAAAACTCTTTTGAAGATCTGCAGTCGTCCTTTTGCAGCAGCGCAGCCTTCTTGCTTTTGATCGCCTTTCCTTGATCTGAATCGCACCAAACTAAGTCCAAAACACTTTTGGACGTGGAGAGCAAGGGGAGAAGAGAGTATGGCGTGGAGAAGGAGGGGAGAGGCAGCCTTGGACGTGGGAAATCTCTATTGAATTCACTTTGACTTGGAATTAGGGTTGGGCGCAGGGTCTTATTTATAGACCTCTTGTGATCCAACTCCTCTTCCTCTCAACCAATCACAACCCTTTGTGAAATCAGATCTAAATCTGATTGGTTGGAATAGAGACCCCTGGATTCCTCCTTAGAGGGCGCCTAAGACCAGTCAAACTGGATTCTTAGTAGAACTCTGATTGGAATCCAAAAGGGAGGTGGAGTCCTTGTCCAACAAGGACTCCTAGGCGCCTCCTACTTGGGCTCACGCCACCCTTGGCGTGCGCCCTTCTCCTTGCCAGGTTCTGGCAGGGGGACAGGCCCCCACCAGCTCTCCAATAGGTGCATGACATGTGGTCAAAAGTCAAAGGGTCAATGGTCAACGTTTGACCAGTCAAAGGTAGACTTTTGACCAAAGTCAAAGAACAAGAAATGGCAGGTGACCAAAAATGGCAGGTAATGTCTTACAAATAAGACAACCTATTCTGACTTGGACAACCTCCAGTCAGACCATATGAAGGCCTCTGATTGAGCACAAACTCCTTTGGCTCAGTCAGGACAACTTATTTATGATAGTAAAAGAAGAACGTTAGGTTCAATCGAGTGCTAGCACGATTTCCTTGAACCTAATTGAATCTCATTCAGATCAATTGAACTAGATCAGTTCAATTGATGATCACCAGATTCAAACCCTTGTTTGTGTGACCCAGTTAGGTTCAGTTCTGTATGGTAATGGGATATGTCATGATCTCTATCATAGACATCATCGAAACTCCTTTCGATGGATCAGAACTCTTCTGATTCGAACAGCTAGAATGATCGATCATCTAAATCATTCTAATTGCTCCCAAAATCCACCAGTGACACCTAGCAGTATATGGTGGCAACCCATCAGAGCTGAATGCGAACCTCTTGGTGCAGCTACCTGTGTGATTCAGTTCTTCTATCTTGAGCCCCGATCAGATTAGGGTTAAGGTGAACTCGTCAAACCCTAGTCTCTGTCATATGATGTAATCATTCGATTCGAGTCCAATGTGAAAATCTAAATAGAAACTCTTTCTATTATTTCACTCTACCATGGCCATGGATTTCTGGACTTGATTCTCATGATCATCATAGGGCTGCTCCTCTACCACCGAGGTAGATAGATTCCATCTTGATGCAATCCAGTTCCTACAATGAACATGCTATAGCCAACATACACCTCAGGGTTCCATATGGCTAGGAGACCGAGTAATGGTGTAGTCAAACTATAACACCCTCAAGGTGAACTGCCGATGCATCTCAGGTCAAAGAACCAGACACACTACTGCAGCATCGAGTCAGTCATTGACGAGAAGGTAGACTTCCCTAATGACTACTCGAGGTGGTCACGCTCAGTGCCCTCGTTCTCTAACGAGTACCTGTACTCTCGCTCCGGTGTCTCCACACCGTAGACTCAAGACTCATCTACTAAAGAGAAGCGATCGTACACCAACCTTCCGGATCAATCACCATCCTGGTGATGATCCTATGGTCGGAAGCTGTTTATGAGTTAATAATGATTATTCATGTCTTAAATTTTCAACTCTTGAAAATATAAATTATCATTACCATTAACTCAAAGGATGTATCACAGACACTAAATACACATGTGTGATAGAAAATAACCCATTTCATTAATTATAGTCAAAATTACAATTTTGCCCCTAGAAGTGTATTACAAGTGTCAGCCAATTTTGGCTTCTAGGGCACATATATCTAACATAGGCTTCATGAGAAAGGAAGAGATCATAGGGCTGCTGTCCACCATCCCTAGTAAAGGTATTTCTCAAATCTATCTATTTGCTATTATTTGATTCGGATTGATCATGGAGAATAGTAGGTTGAAGGTAGGATTAGAGAAGTTTGATGGAAAGAAAAGTTTCACGATGTGGATGGTAAGGATGGAGAATTTGCTGGTTCAGATGAGGTTGGATTCGACCTTGGAAGATAGACCGAAGAAGATCACAAACTAGGAGTGGGTGTCCTTGGAGAAAAGGGCATGTGCCACAATTAGGACTTATTTGACGGATGAGGTTTTGTATGGTATGTTGAAGGAGAGAACACCTAAGGGATTATGGTCAAGGTTGCAGTAGTTGTACATGGGAAAGAACATGTGCAACAAGTTGATGCTGAAGAAACAACTGTATAGCCTTCAGATGTAGGAGGGCGAGGATGTTGTGGGGCATATTCAACGATTTGATCGGATAAGCATGGACTTGCTCAATATAGGGGTGGATTTAGAAGAGGAGGACAAGAGTCTATTATTGCTGTGTTCTCTACCCAGGAGCTTCAATCTATTGGTGACAACTTTGCTGTATGGTAAGGAGACACTGGTGTACGAGGAGATTGTATTAGTGCTCAGGTCCAATGAGCAGTGGGAATGGATGATGAAGAGGAAGGTCTTCCAGGAGAGTCTTGTGGTTTCAGAGAAGCACAGAAAAGGAAAGAAGGACGAATAGAGGAGCAACAAGGGGTCAAAGAGATGCTTCAAGTGTGGAGAAGCAGGGCACTTTAAGTGGGAGTATCCACTTTGAAAGAAGTGCAAGGAGGAGAAAGCTCAGATTCCATCAGTCGTTGAAAGTACAAATTTCGATGAAATCCTGGTGGTCTCAGAGGAGCCCGTAGGGTGTGGTGTATCTAAGATGATTTTGGATAGGTCTGCAAAGTGCAGAGGGTCCAAAGGGATAGCGATGGTATTCGAGGTACAGTAGCAGACCTAGCAGTGCAGTATTGGATGGTTGGCCTCGGAAGACTCGGAGATAGAGTCGACTTCTGCGGCATCAGGGGACCTCAGCTCCAAGTGGAGCACTGGGCAGAGGTGGCTTCACGAGTGGAGGAAACTATGACACGAGTTCAGAGCAGAGGGGTGCAGAGGGAGGACCTATATCCCAGCACCAGTGTTGGGGCTGTACAAATCCAAGTGGAGAGAATTGTGTAGGGAGATAGACGTGACTCTAAGGGGACAGTGTCAGATGGAGCATCAGGATATGCGGCGAATGTCGGTAAAGGAACATTGCATGATCTTCAGGGATGTCCAGAATAAGTGATGCAGCTGTCAAGTAGAAGGATACCTACAACTTTAAAGGTGGTGCAGAGAAATAAGCCAAGGACTTCAGCGGTAGAGGCGGTCATCCCGAAGGCCTCAAAGCGAGCTCAGTAGTTGAAGAAGAATGGTAGTGGCAAGATGAGCATGAGGGGCTATCAGGATATGCAGGGACAACAGCATCGTGCAGGAGAATGTTGCTAGGTGTGCCAAGGCTTGGGCGCACCAAGATGGAGATTGTAGGTGGTGTGGTGCTCCCAAGCCTTAGGAGGCCATGGGCGGAGCCAGGGTGAGGGCTCCAAGAAGGCTAGGATAGGTGTGGTCCTAGGGCTAGGATAGGAGTTATCCTAGGGTGGAGGCGGCATGTAGCTCTCCATGGGCTTGAGGTTTGGATATTGAGGCCCTTAAAAGGCTTGATTGGTACTTTGAAGATCTGGTATTTAAGGTGGAGCAAGGAACCAAAGCCGAAGAATCAAGCTATAGAAAGAATATTTTTTGTAGGTTAGCCGGCTCAGTCCAAAACTGGGTCGGCTAAGTCTTAGAACAGGGGCAAAATAGAAAGGTCAAGTTTTGGGAATGCAGGCATAGCATAGAACTGGGCTGGCTCAATTTTAGATTGAGTCGATCTAGTGAGACTTAGCCAACTCAGTGCTGAGACTGAGCTGACTCAGTGCACGGGCAGAGTTACGCGAGGGTCTATTTTGAGTTAGGGTCTGGGTTGATCCTAGGGATCTTAAGGCCTAGTTTGAGAGGTCTTAAGGGGGCTAATTCATGTATGAGTTGGGATTAGATCCAGGAGATGAGAGCATGTGAGACTTGGGCTCAATGAGTGCTTTCATGTATTGGGTTAGCCTAAAGAAGTTTTTAAGCTATGGTTTATTAGGGTTCATGTGGGAACTCCAGTGTATATAAACCAGGACATTGTAACTTTTACAAGAGAAGGGAATACAATTGAGCTTTTCTTCCTAACTCTCTTTTCTCTTGTTCTAACACCAAAACCCTAACTTTTTTCATCTTTCTTAGATCTTCTTCAGTTTGCTGGATTAACACCCAGGTTCATGCAAGAGATCAGATCTACGACTATGGCTCCGAGCAGTCGTAGGAACAATATTTTTTACTTTCTCAAGATATTTTATCATACTTTTCTTCCAAGCTTCATAACTACCATTGACCTATCCGACCATCAATTGAAAATCACTATAGACTTAGAGCTGATCTACTTCTAACTTTTTTACTATTTTTAACCCAGCGATTAAAGCTTCATATTCGGCTCCATTATTAGTTGCAGGAAATTCAAAGCGTAGTGCATATTCGACGATGACTTCCTCAGGGTTAACTAAGACCAACCCCATGCCTGTTCCAGCAGCGTTGGATGAACCATCCACATAGAGGGCCCAAGAGCCTTCAAGAAGGTCGGCGTTCTCTTCGGGGGGGCTCGGTTGCAACCACAGAATGCTGGTTTCATATCGTCCAGGCTCGGCTTCATCTGGAATGGTGCATTCTACTATAAAATCTGCTAATATCTGAGCTTTGATCAATGGCCGGAGTTGATAATTGATGTCAAACTCTGTAAGCTTGATTGCCCATTTTGCAATTCTTTCGAAGGCTTCCATTCGATGAAGAACTATTTTAATTGGTTGATCTATGAGGACAGTTATGGTGTGCCCCTGAAAGTAAGCTCAGAGTCTCCTGGCAGCAATTAGAAGAGAGTAAGTTAATTTTTCTAACTTAGAGTACCTGATCTCTACATCCCTCAAAACTCGGCTTATGTAGTAGATCGATCGCTATACTTTTGCTTCCTCCTTGATCAGGACCGCCGCCAGGGCTACTGGGGAGACTGCTAGGTACAAGAATAATTCTTCTTTGGGCTCAGACTTTGCCAGCAGTGGAGGCGAGCTGAGGAAATTTTTGAGCTTCTCGAATGCCTGTTGGCATTCTTCCATCCAGCAAAAACTTTTTGGCTGTTTGAGAACTTGAAAGAAGGGCATGCATCACTCGGCCAATCTTGAGATAAAGCGATTTAGGGACACCATTTTTTCAATCAAGTGCTGAACTTCTTTAATTGTTCTTGAAGTGGTCATCTCTTGAATAGCCCAAATTTTCTCTAGATTCATCTCAATCCCACATCTCGACACCATGAATCCCAAGAACTTCTCCGAGGATACACCGAAGGCGCATTTGTTCGGATTTAGCTTCATCTTATACCTCATAAGTGCACTGAAGGTCTCTTCAAGATTGGTGATGTGATTTATTGAAGCCCGACTCTAGACGAGCATGTCATCTACATACACCTCCATGTTTCGGCTGATCTACTTCCTAAAGATTTTATTGACCAGGCATTGGTATGTTATCCCTGCATTTTTTAGTCCAAAAGGCATAATCCTGTAATAGTAAAGACCACGGTCAGTAATAAAAGTGATTTTCTCCTCATCCTCTAGTGCCATCCAAATTTGGTTATAGCTTGAAAAGGCATCCATGAAGGTGAGGAGTTCATGGCCCGAGGTTGCATCCACTAATTGGACAATCCTAGGTAGGAGGTAGCTGATAGGAATGCGATGTTGTCGTTAAGACACCGTGTTTATCAGTTTAATCCGACTTCTTAAAATTATTGAAAATGCGTAGATAGTAGTGAGTCGGATCGAATCCACAGGGAAGGTAGTATTTTTAGATTTGAAATCTTTAATTTTTTTGAGAAGAAAAAGAAAATGATTTGAATTTTGAAATAAAAACTGAAGTCGGAAGATTGAAAATAAAAATTAAAAGGTGCAGAAATTTAAATTTGGTACTAAGATCTATTAGTTAGATCTTAGCATCTACTTGCAAAGCAATAATTTAAAGTGCAGAAATTAAATTGCAATAAAAATAAAAAGTAAGAAATTAAAATGCAAAAATAAAATTTTTATTAATTAAAATTTTAGAATTTAAATACATAAAATTTAAAAAGAAAAAAAATAAAATAAAATAGCCTGATCTCTGATCTTGGATCGGCATTGGCAGAAAGATGGTGTAGAAGCTCGGCTCTTCTTCTCGGCACCCGTTGCTTCGAAGCAGCCTTTAACCCATAGCCTGGCTTCGCCCTGTACCAAAGCTTCACCTTGATCGGAGATGTTGATTTTTGGAGGCCTAGGGTCCTTTTTATAGTGCTAGGAGGGCTGGATATTTTTTTCTAAAGGCAATGTGGGACTAATGGCCTTTGCAATCATCAAAATATAAAAGAATTTGAGTAAAATTTGAATCAAAATAGCTCTGATACATCTCTGATAAATCTGATAAAATCCAGCCATTCAATAGGAATCCAACGGTCCAAAAATCATCAAAATCGGATGCAGATCAACTCAGATCGGGTCGGATTAAATTCTGGCCGTTGGATCGCGCTTGATGGAGGAAATCTGGCCGCAAATCATGCGCCTGAGAGTTTGATCACCGTCGGGAGCTTTCTGGACCGTCGGATCATCGCCTGGATCGAGCGCTGCCGTCCGATGGTGATCCACGTGATGTCTGTAGCTGAATAAAATCCGAAAGCAACCACAGCCGTCCGATCCTGACCGTAAACAACTACATCCATCCGATCGCGCAATCACTGTTCCCATGGACCGCGTAGACCGACCGCACCGCACACCGCAACCAATCAGCACCTCTGTTGATCGAGCAAAAAGACTAAATTACCCTTGTGAGCCGCGATAAATTTCTATAGACCCTTTAGGGGTCTAGGTCCACCACGTGGCAAGCTCTGATTCGCCGGATTTTGCTGAGCTGGCGGTCCACGCCTGGATCGTGGACCGGCTGATGGCTTCAATGGCTGAGTCAGGCTTTGATGGCTTGGCTTGGCTTGGTGGCTCGGCTTGCGGAGCCGGCTGAGCCATTTTTTTTTTATTTAATTTTTATTTATTTTATATTTTTAAAAATTCATATCTTTTCCATTTTAGCTCCGTTTTACTTGAAATTTATTTCGTTGTGATCAAAAAAATGAGCTCTTTCTATTGATAATAAAATTTTATTTTTTAATTTTTATTATTTTTATTTTTTTAATTAATTTTTTAATTAATAAAAATATGAATTTTTTAAAAATTATATATAAATTGATTAATAATTTTTAAAAATTAATATAAATTAATTAATAAATTAATACTTTTTATTGGTGAAATTTATTGATGCTTATCATACTTTCCAACTTAAGCTTTGCTCATCCTCGAGTAAAGAAAGAATTTAGTTTTAAATACCTTTTAACTTTAGAGTTTTGAATTTTATCCTAAGCAATTTTCAAAATAGCCATTGATATTCAGTAGAGCATAAGTGAGGTATATCATTGGGATATTAATACTTATCAATAGAAAAAATTAAATAAAGAACATTAAATTTTTTTGAACTTTTTCTAAATTATTCCCTATCTTTTATCTTGTGATTCATCTAAACTTTCATATAGGCAGGTGTATTGCTTACTTCTATCCTTCATTTATTAATTTTTATTATTCATATTGCCCACTTTTTGATGCGAATATCATTGCTTACTTAGGCAACGGGACCCGGTTACTCGGTGGGAAACCAATTTTTTTTTTTTTTTTTTTTTTTTTTTTTAACGTTGTACCACTATCTGAGTGTCTTAACTCCTTTAAGCTTTCTTATTTGATCCATGTAGCGAAGTCTTGGGCCAATGAACTCCTAAATCCAGTTGGCTTTAGGGCACTAGGTATAGAATACCCCTCGGGCTTACTAGCTCGAATCAAATAGGCTACGAGTTAAGACTAGCTTTACAATGAGCTTCTTTGCCCTTCCCATCTTTTGACGTGAAACTCAATGCTTGCTTAGGCAAAGAGGCCCGGTTACTCAGTGAGAAGTACTTGAAAACTATTTTATTAAAATAAATTTTTATATGAAGAAATGTATAGTTATCCTACACAAGCCTATAAAAAGTAAACTTTTCTTTGATGCTAATAGAAATAATTAGAAATGCTCCAAAAAAAAAATTTTTATGTTCTAGACTTAACTCTTTATTGAATTTTCTTAATACTTGATTCCTCAATATCTCACAGATTCTCTGATCTGTGTATCAATTTTCTTTTAAAAATGCTTAGTTTTATTCGATTCTTAAGCATAATCAAGTATCTAAATACTAAATACTAACTTTTTCGAGGACTTAAAATTTTAAAATTTTTTTGCACTTTTTAATTTTTGCTTTTTATTTTTCGACTTCACTTTTGATCCTAAAACTTTTTTTTTCTTTCTCTTTTAAAAATCAAAGATTTCAAAAAAAAAAAAAACTTGATAGGAACGCGTTATTGTCGTTAAGACACCGTGTTTATCAGTTTAATCCGACTTCTTAAAATCATTGAAATTGCGTAGATAGTAGTGAGTCAGGTCGAATCCATAGGGAAGGTAGTATTTTTAGATTTGAAATCTTTGATTTTTGAAAAGAAAAAAAAAAGAAGAGTTTTGGTATCAAAAGTGAAGTCGGAAAATAAAAAGCGAAAATTAAATGGTGCAGGAATTTAAACTTGGTACTAAGATCTACTAGTTAGATCTTAGCAACTACTTGCAAAGCAATAATTTAAAGTACAGAAACTAAATTGCAATAAAAATAAAAAGCAATAAATTAAAGTGCAAAAAATAAATTTTTTATTAATTAAAATTTTAAAATTTAAATACATAGAATTTAAAAAGAATAAAATAGTCTGATCTCTGATCTTGGATTGGCATTAACAGAAAGATGGTGTAGAAGCTCGGCTCTTCTTCTCGGCACTCGTTGCTTCAAAGCAGCCTTTAACCCATAGCCTGGCTTCGCCCTGTACCAAAGCTTTACCTTGACCGAAGATATTGATTTCTAGAGGCCTAGGGTCCTTTTTATAGTGCTAGGAGGGCTGGAAAGTTTGCTTCTAGGCAATGTGGGACTAATGCCTTTGCAATCATCAAAATATAAAAGAATTTGAGTAAAATTTGAATCAAAATAGCTCTGATATGTCTCTGATAAAATCCAGCCATTCAATAGAAATCCAACGGTCCAAAAATCATCACAATTGGATGCGTATTGGCCCAGATCAAGTTGGGTTAATTTCTGGCCATTGGATCACGCTTGATGGAGGAAATCAGGCTGCAAATCATGCGCCTGAGAGTTTGATCACCGTCGGGAGCTTTCTGGACCATCGAATCATCGCCTGGATCGAGCGCTGCCATTGATGGCGATCCGCATGATGTCTGTTGCTGAATCAAATCCGGAAGCAACCACAGTCGTCCGATCCTGACCGCAAACAACCACAGCCATCCGATCGTGCAATCACTGTTCACATGGACTGCGTGGACAGGCCGCACCGCACACCACAACCAATCAGCACCTCTGTTGCCGAGCAAAAAGACTAAATTACCCTTTTGAGCAGCGATAAATTTCTATAGACCCTTTAGGGGTCTATGTCCACCACATGGCAAGCTCTGATTCACCGAATTTTGCTGAGCTGGCGGTCCACGCCTGGATCGTAGACCGATTGATGGCTTCAATGGCTGAGTCAGCTTTGATGGCTTGGCTTGGCTTGGTGGCTTGGCTTACGAAGCTGGCTGAGCCATTTTATTTTTTTATTTAATTTTTATTTATTTTATACCTTTAAAAATTCATATCTTTTTCGTTTTAGCTTCATTTTATTTAAAATTTATTTTGTTGTGATCAAAAAAATGATCTCTTTCTATTGATAGTAAAATTTTCTTTTTTTAGTTTTTATTATTTTTTAATTAATTTTTTAACTAATAAAAATATCAATTTCTTAAAAATTATATATAAATTGATTATTAATTCTTAAAAATTTATATCAATTAATTGATAAATTAATACTTTTATTGGTGAATTTATGATACTTATCAGTGATGATCCCAAAATCTACAACGAGGTGATATCAGATATCAACTCCAAGAAATGGCTAGAGGCAATGTAATTAGAAATTAACTCGATACACTCCAACCAAGTCTGGACCTTGGTAGATCCACCAGAAGGTATAGTACCTATTAGGTGTAAATGGATCTTCAAGAAAAAGATTGGTGCAAATGGGAATGTGGAGACATTCAAGGCTAAACTAGTGGCAAAAGGTTATACTCAACGCGAAGGCATTGACTATCAGGATATCTTTTTCTTAGTGGCTATGCTAAAATCTATCCACACATTGCTTGCCATTGTAGCTTATTTCGATTATGAAATATGGCAAATGTACATGAAAACGACGCTCTTAAATAAATATCTTGAGGAAGATATCTATATGGAACAGCTGCTAAGTTTCATATCCAGTGATACTAATCACAAGGTTTGCAAGCTACAAAGGTCCACATATAGACTTAAGCAAGCATCTTGAAGCTGGAACACTCATTTCAATGATGTGATCAAAATATTTAGTTTCATAAAGAATGAAGAAAAATCGTGTGTCTCCAAAATGGTTGGTGGGAGCACTGTTGTCTTCCTTGTATTGTACATGGATGACATCCTCCTTATTGGGAATGATACTCCCATATTGACGACAGTCAAAATATGGTTGTCCAAGAAATTTTTCATAAAAGACCTAGGTGAAGCATCCTTTATTCTAGGAATTAAGGTCTATAGGGATAGACCGAATAGGATGCTAGGACTTTCATAGAAGATGTACATAGAGGAAGTACTAAAGAGGTTTAGTATGGAAAACTCTAAGAGGGTATTAATACCCTTCAGACATAGTATTCATCTTTTCAAGAAGATGTGCCCTAGCACACTTGTGAAAATAGAACACATGAGCAAGATCCCTTATGCTTCTGCAATAGTGAGCCTCATGTATGCCATGCTATGTATACGACCTGATATAGCCCATGCTGTGAGTGTCACAAGTAGATATCAGTCAAATTTCAGGTGAAGAACACTAGGACTTCTGTGAAATGTATCCTTAAGTACTTAAGAAGAACTAAGGATATGATGTTGGTCTTTGGTAATGGAGAACTCCAAGTTCAGGGATACATAGACTCGGATTTCATGTCCGATGTAGATGATCGAAAGTCGACATCTAGGAGTCTGTTTGTGTGCAATGGTGGTGCTGTCAGCTGAAAGAGTTCCAAGCAAATCATGATAGTAGATTCCACCATAGAAGCAGAATATATCACTGCATCAGAGGCTGTGAAGGAAGCATTTTGGTACAAGAAGTTTGTTATAGAAATCGGAGTAATGCCATCAGATGCCATTCCTCTGTGCTGCGACAATAATGGCTTCATAGCCCTTGCTAAGGAGCCGAGGTCTCACCAAAAATCCAAGCACATTGAGCGGCGATACCACCTCATCCACGATTACCTCGAGAAGGATTACGTCGAGGTCAAGAGAGTCAATTCTGCAGACAATGTGGCAGACCCACCTACAAAGCCCTTGGGACAACAAAAGATCAAAGTCCATCTTGAGAAGATAGGACTTAGACTTGTAGCCAATTGGCTTTTGGACAAGTGGGAGATTGTTAGATATAGTGCGCTAGAAGCCAGAATTGGTTGATACTTGTAATACACTTCTAGGGGCAAAATTATAATTTTGACTATAATCAATAAAATGGGTTATTTTCTATCACATATGTGTATTTAGTGTCTGTGATACATCCTTTGAGTTAATGGTAATGATAATTCATATTTTCAAGAGTTGAAAATTTAAGACATGAATAATCATTATTAACTCATAAAATGCTTCCGACCATAGGATCATCACGAGGATGGTGATTGATCCGGAAGGTTGGTGTACAATCACTTCTCTTTAGTAGATGAGTCTTGAGTCTATGGTGTGGAGACACCGGAGCGAGAGTATAGGTACTCATTAGAGAACGAGGGCACTGAGCGTGACCACCTCGAGTAGTCATTAGGAAGTCTACCTTCTCGTCAATGACTGACTCGATGCTGCAGTGGTGTGTCTGGTTCTTTGACCTGAGGTGCATCGACAGTTCACCTTGAGGGTGTTATAGTTTGACTACACCATAACTCGGTCTCCTAGCCATTCGAAATCCTGAGGTGTATGTTGGCTATAGCATGTTCATTGTAGGAACTAGATTGCATCAAGATGGAATCTATCTACCTCGATGGTAGAGGAGCAGCCCTATGATGATCATAAGAATCAAGTCCAAAAGCCCATGGCCATGGTAGAGTGAAATAATAGAAAGAGTTTCTATTTAGATTTTCACATCAGACTTGAATTGAATGATTACATCATATGACAGAAACTAGGATTTGACGAGTTCACCTTAACCCTAATCTGATCTGAGCTCAAGATAGAAGAACTTAATCACATAGGTAGCTGCACCAAGATGTTCGCATTCAGCTTTGATGGGATGCCACCATATACTGTTAGGTGTCACTGGTGGATTTTTGGAGCAATTAGAATGATTTAGATGATCGATCATTCTAGCTGTTCGAATCAGAAGAGTTCTGATCCATCGAAAGGAGTTTCGATGATGTTGATGATAGAGATCATGACATATCCCATTACCATATAGAACTGAACCTAACTGGGTCACACAAACAAGGGTTTGAATCTGGTGATCATCAATTGAACTGATCTAGTTCAATTGATCTGAATGAGATTCAATTAGGTTCAAGAAAATCGTGCTAGCACTCGATTGAACCTAACGTTCTTCTTTTACTATCATAAATAGTTGTCCTAATTGAGCCAAAGAAGTTTGTGCTCGATCAGAAGCCTTCACTTGGTCTGACTAGAGCCTGTCCAGGTTAGAAAAGGGTTGTCTTCTTTTGTAAGATAATACCTGCCATTTTTGGTGATCGGCCATTTTTCGTCCTTTGAGTTTGGTCAAAAGTTGACCTTTGACTAGTCAAATGATGACCATTGATACTTTGACTTCTGTCCACATGTCACGCACGTATTGGAGAGCTGATGGGGGCTTGTCCCCCTACTAGAAACTGGCAAAGAGGAGGGCGCACGCCATCTTGTCCCCCTGCTAGAAATTGGCAAGGAGGAGGGCGCACGCCATCCAGGAGGAGGCCGCATGCCAAGGATGGCATGCGCACAAGTTTGAGGCACCCAGGAGTCCCTGTTGGATAGGGACTCAATCTCCTTATTGGATTCTGATTAGACTCCTCCTAAGAACCAACTTTGACTGATCTTAGGCACCATCTAAGGATGAATCCAAGGGACTCTATTCCCACTAATCAGATTTAGATCTGATTTTATAAAGGGTTGTGATTGGTTGGGATGAAGAGGAGTTGGATCATGCATAGTCTATAAATAAGACCCTACGCCCAACTCAAAAAAAAAAAAAGAAAAAAAAAAAAGAACAATTCTCTATACCCAAGGCTGCCTCTCTCTTCCTCCTCCATGCCAAGTTCATCTTCTCCATCTCCTCTCCACGTGCAAAGAAGTTTGGGATCTCAATTGGTGCAATCTAGATGAGAGAAAGGTGACAAAAAGCTAGAAGACTGCGTTGCTGCAAAGGATAACTGCTGATCTTCAAAAGCTATTTTTAAGATCCTCTAAATTAGATTCAGATCTAATTTTTGGAGACGTGATAGAGAAGAAGAGAATCTCCAGATCAAGTCTGAGTGGATACCAGTAGAGGCCAGGCACATGCGTGGCTAGATCCAAAATCTTTTGCTGCTTACAGAATCATCAACGGGTAATAGGATTACCCTACATCAAGGTAAATTAAATCTAATTTAATTTATCTATATTTTATTTTAATTATTAAAATAATAAAAATTATATCTGAAACATCCCAGATTTGATTCAGATCAAAGAGAAAAGTTTTGAAATATATCTTTTGATCTAATTAGATGTGAATGAACCTGGTCTGGGAAATCAAGATTTTCCTTTAGAAAGGAGGAAAGAAGAAAAAGGTAGAGCTGAAGAAGAATGTCGCTGATAAAGGAATGTATTTCCATTGCAACAATGATGGCCACTGAAAGAGGAACTGCCCTACTTACCTGGCCATCCTAAAGAAGAAGGAGGCAGGTCCTTCTGGAGGTATGCTCGTTGTTGAGTCTAACCTTACGATTTCTTCTGCATCCAGTTGGGTGCTTGACTCTGATTCTAGTGCTCACTTGTGCACTTTTATACAGGATCTTGAGGATAGCAGGAGGCTGAGGGGTGGTGCATATGCATCGAAAGTGGAGCAAGAGTTACTGCCATGGTCGTGGGAACATACCCTCTTTGATTACCATCTGGTTTAGACTTAGTATTAAAAGACCATTATTATGTGTCTACAGTAAGTAGAAATTTAATTTCTTTTTCTTACCTTGCATTAGAAGGCTATATAATTAGTTTTCTTAAGGACCATTGTAACATTCTTTATGAAAGAAATAAAATTGCAAGTGGTTTTTTTATTAACGATCTTTATCTGTTACATGTTGATGTATCTATTTTTAATTTTGAGCAAAATGTAAATGCCATAAAATCAAAATAAGCTTGGGATAGTCCAAACGATAGGTATCTATGGCACCTAAGATTAGGTCATATAGCAGAAGATAGGGTTAACAAATTGGAGAAAATAGGGCTATTGAGTCCGTTGACTTCTAAGTCATATCCAATTTGTGAATCCTATCTTCATGACAAAATGACTAAGCTCCCTTTTATAGGACATGGCGAAAGGGCCACGGATCTTCTTGTCCTAGTACATACTGATGTATGTGGCCCATTTGATGTGCCGGCTAGAGGCAACCTAGTCTACTTCATAAACTTTACCATTGATTTATCTAGGTATGGGTATGTGTATCTTATGAGACACAAGTCTGAAGCTTTTGAAAAATTCAATGAATTCAGACATGAAGTAGAAAAGCAAACTGGAAACTCCATTAAGGTTCTTCGATCAGATCGAGAAGGTGAATACCTTAGTCGGAAATTCTTGGACTATCTTCAGAAAAGTGGCATAGCCTCTCAATGGACTCCACCTGGAATACCTCAACTCAACGGAGTTTCAGAATAGAGGAATTGGACCCTATTAAATATGGTTCGATCCGTGATGAGCTTTACAGACCTTCCTGATTTTCTTTGGGGATATTATTTGTCAACTGCAATATACTTACTAAACAGGGTTCCTTCTAAAATCGTTCCTACCACACCGTATGAGATATGGCATAGTAAGAAATCAAGTCTGAGTCATCTCAAAATTTGGGGTTGTCCGGCTCATGTCAAAAGACAACAAGTAGACAAGTTAGACTTTAGGTCCTTTAGAGCTCAATTCATAGGATATCCTAAAGAGTCATTAGGATATTATTTTTTCATTCCAGAAGATCATAATATGATTGTGAGTCGACATGCCATCTTTCTTGAGAAATAGTTTATTCAAGATAGTGGCACTGGAAAGTAGATTAAGCTCGAAGAGAAAGTCTTAAAAGAGCAACGAGCTAAGGACCAAATGAAATCAAATCAGGTTGAGCCAATCCATACACTACCTCCTCCATCTCATAGATCGGAAAGAGTTTTCCATCCTCTTGAGAGGTACTTAGCTACATTTCAGAGGATGTAGAGGAAATGTTCCTCGTAGGTAATGGGGTTCATAATGATGATCCCAAAACCTATAATGAGGCGATATTAGATATCGACTCTAAGAAATGGTTAGAGGCAATGAAATCAGAAATTGACTCGATGCACTCAAATCAAGTCTGGACCTTGGTAGATCCACCAGAAGGTATAGTACCTATTGGTTGTAAATGGATCTATAAGAAAAAGATTGGTGCAGATGGAAATGTGGAGACATTCAAGGCTAGATTAGTGGCAAAAGGTTATAGTTAACGTGAAGGCATTGACTATCAGAATACCTTTTCGCTAGTAGCTATGCTAAAATTCATTCACAGATTGCTTGCTGTTGCAGCCTATTTCGAATATGAAATATGGCAAATGGATGTGAAAACATCGTTCTTAAATGGATATCTTGAGGAAGATATCTATATGGAACAGTCACTAGGTTTCACATCCAGTGATGACGATCATAAGGTTTGTAAGCTGCAAAGGTCCATATATGGACTTAAGCAAGCATCTTGGAGCTGGAATACTCATTTTAATGATGTGATCAAATTATTTGGTTTCATCAAAAATGAGAAGGAGCCATGTGTCTTCAAAAAGGTCAGTGGGAGCATTGTTGTCTTCCTCGTATTATACGTGGATGATATCCTCCTTATTGGGAATGACATTCCCATGTTGACCATAGTTAAAATATGGTTATCTAAAAAAATTTTTCATGAAAGACCTAGGAGAAGCATCCTTTATTCTAGGAATTAAGGAATATAGAGATAGACCGAATAGGATGCTAGGACTTTCATAGAAGATGTACATAAAGGTAATACTAAAGAGGTTTAGTATGGAAAACTCTAAGAGGGGTTTAGTACCCTTCAGACATGGCATTCATCTTTTTAAGAAGATGTGCCATAGCACACCTGAGGAAATAGATCGCATGAGCAAAATTCCTTATGCTTCAGCAATAGGGAGCCTCATGTATGCCATGTTATGTACACGACCTGATATAACCCATGCTATGAGTGTCACGAGCAGATATCAGTCGAATCCAAATGAAAAATACTGGACTTCTATGAAATGCATCCTTAAGTACTTGAGAAGAACTAAGAATATGTTACTGATCTTTAGTAATGAAGAACTCTAAGTCTAGGGATATACAGATTTGGATTTTATGTTCGATGTAGATGATCGAAAGTCGACATCTAGGAGTCTATTTTTGTGCAATGATGGAGCTATCAGTTGAAAAAGTTTCAAACAGATAGTAATAGCATATTCCACCATGGAAGCAGAATATATTGCTGCATTAGAAGCTGGGAAGGAGGCATTCTAGTATAAGAAGTTTGCCACGAAGATTGGAGTGATGCCATCAGATGCCATTCCTCTGTACTGTGACAACAATGGCATCATAGCCTTTGCTAAGGAGCTGAGCTCTCACCAAAAATCCAAGCACATCAAGCGGTGATACCACATCATTCATGATTACCTCAAGAAGAATTACGTCGAGGTCAAGAGAGTTGACTCCATAGAAAACGTGGTGGATCCGCTTACAAAGTCGATGGGCCAGCAAAAGATCGAAGCCCACCTTGAAAGATGGGACTTGGATTTGTAGCAAATTGGCTTTAGGTCAAGTGGAAGTTTGTTAGATATATGTGTGCCCTAGAAGCCAGAATTGGCTGACACTTGTAACACACTTTTAAGGACAAAAATATAATTTTAATTATAAATAATAAAATAGGTTATTTTTTGTCATATATGTGTATTTAGTGTTTATGATACATCCATTAAGTTAATGATAATGATAATTTTTATTTTCAACAGTTGAAAATTTAAGACAAGAATTTTCATTATTAACTCATAAAATGCTCCTGACCGTAGGATCATCATGAGGATGGTGATTGATCCAAAAGATTAGTGTACAATCACTTCATTTTAGTAGATGAGTCTTGTGTCTATGGTGTAGAGACACTGAAGCGAGAGTATAGGTGCTCGTTAGAGAATGAGGGCACTGAGCGTGACCACCTCGAGTAGTCATAAAGAAGTCTACCTTCTTGTCGATGACTGACTCGAAGCTATTATGGTGTATCTGGTTCTTTGACCTGAGGTACATTGACAGTTCACCTTGAGGGTGTTATAGTTTGACTATACCATGACTCGGTCTCCTAGCCATTTGGAATCCTGAGGTGTAATGTTGGGTATAGCATGATCATTGTAGGAATTGGATTGCACCAAGATAGAATCTATCTACCTTGGTGGATGAGGAGCAGCCCTATGATGATCATGAGAATCAAGTCCATAAGTCCATGACCATGGTAGAGAGTGAAATAATAGAAAGAGTTTCTATTATGTTTTTCACATTGGACTTGAATCAAATGATTAAATCATATGATAGAAATTAGGGTTTGACGAGTTCACCTTAACCCTAATCTAATCGGAGCTCAATATAGAAGAACTTAATCACACAAGTAGCTGCACCAAGAAGTTCATTTTTAGTTTTGATGGATTGCCACTATATACTGCTAGGTGTCACTAGTGGATTTTGGGAGCAATTAGAATGATTTAGATGATCGATCATTCTAGTTGTCTGAATCAGAAGATTTCTGATCCATCGAAAGAAGTTTCGATGATGTCGATGATGGAGATCTCGACATATCCTATTACCATATAGAACTGAACCTAACTGGATCATACAAATAAGGGTTTGTATCTGGATATCATCAATTGGACTAACCTAGTTCAATTGATTTGAATTAGATTCAATTAGGTTCAAGAAAATCGTGCTAGCACATGATTGAGCCTAATGTTCTCCTTTTTCTATCATTAAAAGTTGTCTCAACTGAGCCAAATGAGTTTGTGCTCACTCAGGTACCTTTACCTGGTCTGACTGGAGCTTGTCCAGGTTAGAAAAGTATTATCTTAACTTATGAGATAAATTTGAGACAACACAAGCCATTTTTCACCACCTGCTAATTCTTGTCCTTTGACTTTGATCAAATATTGACGTTTGACCCTTGGACATCTACCATGTATCATGCACTTATTGAAATGCAGATAGGGGCTTATCCCCTTACTAGATTTTTGAAAGGAAGGGGTGCATGCCTAGGATGGCATGCGCCCATGGATAAGGATGCCTGGAGTCCCATATGGATGGGACTCCAGGTTTCTTCTTAGATTCAAACTTGGTGACTCTCACCTATAGACTTTGACCAGTCTTAGGCACCACCTAAGGATGAATATATGGGTCTCTCATCTAATTTGATCAGATGATGTCATCCCATCAATGAGATTTAGATCTGATTGAACAAAGCAACGTGATTGGTTGGGGTGATGTGGTACTGCATGGCGCAGTAGGGTCTATCTAAAGACCTATTTGTGCCCAACTTTTAGAGAACCTTTTCTTAGCCACACCTCAAGGCTGTCCCTCTCCCTCCTTCATGCCATCTTTTTGATCCTCTCTCTCCTCTCCATGCCCAAGAAAGTTGGGCCTTCAGATTAGTGCGATTCAAGCAAGAAAAGGCTGTCGAGAAAGGAAGAAGGCAGCACTGCTGTAGAGACGATAGCAGATCTTTGAAAGGTGTTTCGAAGATCCTCCAAATTAGATCTAGATTTGATTTTTGAAGACATGATAAAGAATGAGAAGATCTCTAGATCCAGCCTGAGTGGATATCGATAGAGGCCAAGCACTTGCATGGCTAGATCCAGAACCTTAGGCTATTAACAGATCATCAATAGATAATTGGATTATCCATATCAAGGTAAAACTAATTTAGATTTAATTTAATTTAATTTTTTTGTTTATCAAATCATAAAATTAGATCTGAAAAATGTCAGATCTGATTTGGATCTAAGAGAAAATTTTTGAAATATGCCTCCTGATCTAATCAGATTTGAACGAACCTGACCCAGAAAATCAGGATTTTTCCTTCACCCGCTCCTTTTCAATTTCTAGAAAGGGGACAAGCCCCTATCTACTCTCCTATGGATGCATGACACATGGGCAGATGTCTAAGTATCAAAGGTCAATGTTTGACCAAAGTCAAAAGACAAGAATTAGCAGGTGATGGAAAATGGCAAGTGTTGTCTCAAATTTATCTCATAAATTAAGACAACCCTTTTCTGACTTGGACAAGCTTCAGTAAGACCAAGTAAAGGTACCTGAGTGAGCACAAACATATTTGGCTCAGTCGAGATAACTTTTAATGATAGTAGAAGAAGAATGTTAGGCTCAATCGTGTGCTAGCTCGATTTTCTTGAACCTAATTGAATCTTATTCAAATCAATTGAACTAGATTAGTCTAATTGATGATATCCAAATCCAAACCCTTATTTGTGTGACCCAGTTAGGTTCAGTTCTATATGGTAATGAGATATGTTCCGATCTCTTTCATCGACATCATCAAAACTTCTTTTGATGGATTAGAACTCTTCTGATTCAGACAAGTTAGAATGATCGATCATCTAAATCATTCTAATTGCTCCCAAAATCCACCAGTGACACCTAGCAGTATAAGGTGGCAACCCATCAAAACTAAAAATGAACCTCTCGGTGCAGCTATCTGATGATTAAGTTCTTCTATCTTAAGCCTCATTAGATTAGGGTTAAGGTAAACTCGTCAAATCCTAATTTCCGTCATATGATTTAATGATTCGATTCAAGTCCAACGAAAAAATCTTAATAGAAACTCTTTCTATTATTTCACTCTACCATGGCCATGTACTTATGGACTTGATTCTCATGATCCTCATAGTGTTGCTCCTCATCCACTAAGGTAGATAGATTTCCTCTTGGTGCAATCCAATTCCTACAATGAGCATGCTATAGCCAACATACACCTTAGGATTTCGAATGGCTCGAAGACCCAGTCATGGTGTAGTTAAACTATAACACCCTCAAGGTGAGCTGCCGATGCACCTCAGGTCAAAGAATCAGACACACCATTGCAGCTTCGAGTCAGTCATCGATAAGAAGGTAGACTTTCTTATGACTACTCGAGGTGGTCACACTCAGTGCCCTCATTCTCTAATGAGTACCTATACTCTTGCTCTGGTGTCTTGACACTATAGACTCAAGACTCATCTAGAAGTAATTGTACACCAACCATCTGGATCAATCACCATCCTCATGATGATCCTACGGTCGGAAACATTTTATGAGTTAATGACAAAAATTCATGTCTTAAATTTTTAACTCTTAAAAATATGAATTATCATTACTGTTAACTCAAGGGATGATCACAAACACCAAATATACATTTATGATAGAAAATAATCCATTTAATTATTTATAGTCAAAATTATAATTTTGCCCTTAGAGGTATATTACATGTGTCAGCCAATTTTGGCTTTTAGGGCACACATATGTAATACAGATGCCATCTTATGTCGAGCTTTTCCATCCACCTTAAAGGAAGGATCAAGAAACTAGAACTCGATGATGAAGTTGGGTATGATCTTCTTCTTTGATCAGATGAGCCATCAGTTTGTGGCTCACTTCGTCAGCAGCCGATGTCCGCACCGAGGTTTGAATTTTTTAATGCATATCAAGTAGAAAGAGGGAGAATCTATTTGGGCTTATGTCACCAGATTTAATTTTGCTGCATTAGAGGTCCAGAATCAGGACCAATCTGTTGCAATGGCCACACTCAAGAGCGGCCTTCAGAAGAATGATTTATTGTTCTCCCTAGAGATGAAGTACCCCAGGGACTTTATCGATTTGCTAGCTCGGGCTGAAGGATATGCTCGAGCGAAAGAAACCATCAAATTGAAGGATGAGAAAGCTACTGGAGAGCGACAGATTGGCGAATTTAATAAATCCACAGCTAATAGAGGATCGAATGAAGTTCGGCCATGCTCACGGACTCCCTCCAAGTGCAAGCAAGCCCGAACTCCTCCTCGAGCTCATCATCAAAAAATCTCTGATAGAAGGGCATGAAGAAGTTCTCCCCTCAGAAGATTTTACAACTATGCCCCCCTTAATGTTCCAAAAATACAAGTATTGATGGAGATCAAGAAGAAACTCTTGAGGCTAGAAAGGATGCGCACTCATCCTGGCAAGCACAATCCTAACAAATACTGTCTCTACCATCGTGACCAAGGCCATGATACTGAAGAATAAATTCATCTCTAAGACGAGATCAAGGAGCTCATCAGAAGAGGTTGGTTGAGTTGATTCCTCAGATGCCAGTCTGAACCAAGAGAAGATCAATCGAGGGCACTGCCGCAGCCTGAACCACCAATAAGGAAGGAACAACAAGAAGATCGACCACCTCTCGGCATAATCAACACTGTCCCTAGGAGACTTCGATGAGAAGAGGCTAGTGAATCTAGAGGATCAATGAAAAGATGGAGGACTGAAGAATCCATAATCTTCACTGAGGTAGATGCATGGGGAGTATAGTTTCTGCACAATGATGCGGTTATAATTTCTTTAAATATGGTGGACTATAATGTACGTTGCATCATAGTTGATAATGAAACTTCGACTGACATCTTGTTTTATGATGCTTTCTCTAAAATATCAAAATTTAATAATCAGCTTGGACCAATAAACTCTCCCCTAGTAGGCTTCACTAGCACTGTAGTACTAGTTGAAGGTGTAATGACTCTAGCTGTGATTGCTGGGCAATATCCAAAACAATCCAAAGCATAGGTGGATTTCCTAGTTGTAAAAGTTTCCTTCACTTACAATGTAATTCTCGGCCGATCTGGTTTAAATGCACTTCGGGTGGTGGTGTTCACTTATTATTTGAAGATGAAGTTCCCGATAAGTTATGAGATCGAAGAGGTCAAGGGAGATCAAGCTTTGGCAAGGCATTGCTACTCAATAGCTCTACGAAAGGAAGCATAGTCCGATCCTTATTCTATTGATGGACTAGATGTCCATGATGACTTTGTCAAAGAGTGAGGTGAGCCCATAGAGGATATTATGACCATCCCCTTGAATGATGAAAATGTGGAGCATATGGTGCAAATTGGCTCTAATCTGGAAGATGAAGTTCGGAAGCAGCTCACTACCTTCTTACGGAGGAATGCCGACGTCTTCACTTGAGTTTTGGTAGATATGCCTGGGATTGACGTCGAGGTTATGGAACATCGACTGGCCATTGACCCAAGCATCAATCAGTAAAAGAAAGAGTTCAAGGCCATGCACCACAAAGGCAGAAGGTAATAGCAGAAGAAGTCGACAAGCTTTTCAACATTGGATTTATCTGAGAAGTCAGCTATCCAACTTGGGTCTCTAATGTGATTTTGGTCAAGAAAGCCAATGGTAAGTAGTGGATGTGCATCGACATTAAGAAGTTTAATAGGATCTATCCAAAAGATAGCTGCCCTTTACCCAGAATCGACCAACTGATGGATGCGACTTCAAGCTACGAGCTCTTCACCTTCATGGATGCCTTCTCTGGCTACAATCAAATTCGGATGGCATCAGAGGATGAGGAGAAAACTATTTTTATTACTAACCATGGTCTTTACTATTACAGGATAAGGCCCTTTGGGCTTAAAAATATAGGTGCAACTTATCAGCGCTTGGTCAATAAAATCTTCAAGGAGTAGATCAGCTACAATATGGAGGTTTATGTCGATGACATGCTGGTCAAAGGTCGAAAGACTATCAATCATGTCATCGATCTTGAAGAGGCTTTCGATGTACTCAAAAAATACAAGATGAAGCTGAATCCAACCAAATGCACCTTTGGGGTAGCCTTCGAAAAATTTTTGAGATTCATGATCTCGAGATGAGGGATCGAGGCTAACCTGGAGAAAATTCGAGCTATACAGGAGATGACTGCTTCGAAGTCCATTAAAGAAGTTCAGCACCTGATAGAGAAGATGGCATCTTTGAATTATTTTCTCTCTAGATCGATCGAATGCTGCATGCCCTTCTCCCAAATCCTCAGGAAGCCGAAAGATTTTTGCTGGACTCAAGAATGCCAAAAGACGTTCGATGAGCTCAAGAACCATCTCAGTTTGCCTCCCCTACTAGCCAAACCCAAATACAAAGGGAAGCTATTTCTCTACCTTGCGGTCTCCCCTGTGGTGCTAGCGGCAGTCCTGGTCAGAGAAGAGGTGAAAGTACAGCGATCAGTCTACTACATAAGCCGGATCCTAAGAGATGCCGAGACTAGAAATATAAAATTAGAAAAATTGACTTATGCTCTTTTGATTGCAGCGAGAAGACTTCGACCTTTCTTCCAAAGATATGCTATAACTTCTTACTAATCAGCCAATTAGAGCAATCCTTTATCAAATGGATGCTTTTGGAAGAATTGCAAAATGGGCCATTGAATTAACAGAGTTCGACATCAACTATCAACCTCGGCCCGCAATCAAGGCTCAAGCACTAGCTGATTTTATAGTTGAATGTACCATTCCAGATGAAGCCGAGCTTGAGCAAAATAAGACCGGCATTCCAGGGTTGAGCATCTTTGAAGAAAGTGCTGACCTTTCCAAAGATTTTTGAGCTCTTTATGTGGATGGTTCATCCAACTCCATTGGAGCAGGTGCAGGATTAGTTTTAGTCAACCCCGAGGGAGTCATCACCAAGTATGCACTATGCTTCAAATTTTCTGCAACTAATAATGGGGCCGAATATGAAGTACTGATCGTTAGGTTGAAAATAGCAAAAGAATTACAAGTAAATCAACTTCAAGCCTATAGTGATTCTCAATTATTGGTTGGCCAAGTTAGTGGCAACTATGAAGCACGGGAGGAAAGTATGATAAAATATCTTGAGAAAGTAAAGGATTTGACTTTGGCCTTCGATAGTTTTGGCATTCGATAGATTCTGAGGGCAGAAGGTATAAGAGCCGACATTCTCTCTAAATTGACCACTTCAGTCCCAGCTGAACTATCCATAGAAGTAATTTATGAAACTCTATAGTGCCCAAGCTCAGAGGAATCACAGCTCGTTATGCAGACAGAGCTTGAGTCGAGCTGGATTGACCCATTAGTTGTCTATCTCAAAGAGAGAGTTCTTCCTCGTGATTCGAAAGATAATCAAAAACTCAGAAATCAAGCCTCTCGATATATGTTGTATGAGGGCAAGTTGTATAAAAGGTCGTATTCGCTACCACTGTTGAGATGTCTTCGACCTTCAGAGGCTGACTTCACAATATGGAAAGTGCACGAGAGAATTTATGAAAGTCATGTAGGAGTCAGGTCCCTATCATAAAAACTACTTCGGAAAGGATACTATTGGCCGATCTTGTACCATGATTCGATGGAGTATGTCAAGAAATATGACCGCTGTCAGAGAAATGCAAACATACAAAGACAGCCAGCCTCCGAGCTTACTCCACTAAGCGCACCTTGGCCATTTGCGTAGTGGGGAGTAGATATACTTGGCCCTTTTCCAACGGCATTCGGACAATAGAAGATCCTCATGGTTGCGATCAACTACTTCACCAAATGGATTGAAGCCGAACCACTAGCAAAAATTATTGAGGCTAGGGTATAGGACTTCATTTGGAAGTCAATCATCTGTCGATTTGGTTTGCCCCAAACTCTCATAATAGATAATGGGTGACAGTTTGCTATGATGAGGTTCACTGAGTTTTGTGAAGATCTAAACATCTTCCATCATTTCACATCGGTAGCTCACCCACAGGCAAATGGGGAAGATGAGGTGACCAACCGGACCCTATTGCAAGGCATCAAGACAAGACTCGATAGAGCAAAAGGGGCCTGGATGGACAAACTCTACCATGTCTTCTGGACATATCGAACTACTCAAAGGCTACTGACTGGGGAAACACCATTTGCCTTGGACTTTGGAATGAAGGTAGTCATCCCAATAAAGCTTAAACTCCCATCAGCATGGGTTGTGGCCTTTAATGAGCAGCATAATTCATAGGACCTTAGAGTCAACCTCAACTTGTTGGAAGAAAAAGAAAAGAAGCCCAAGTTTGGATGATGGCCTGTAGGGTGAAGAAAAATCTTGATTTTTTGGATCAGGTTCGTTCAGATCTGATCAGATCAAGAGATATATTTCAAAATTTTTCTCTTAGATCTAGATCAGATCTGAGATATTCTAGATTTAATTTTTATTATTTTAATAATTAAAATAAAATTAGATAAATTAAATCAAAATTAATTTACCTTGAAGTGGGTAATCCTATTACCCGATGACCTATGAGCAGCGGAAGGTTCTGGATCTAGCCACGCAAGTGCTTGGCCTCTACTGATATCCACTCGGGCTAGATCTAGAGATCCTCTTCTTCTCTATCACATCTCCAAAAATTAGATCTGGATCTGATCTGGAGGATCTTCAAAACTCCTTTCGAAGATCAGCAGTCATCCTTTGCAGCAGCGCGGCCTTCTAGCTTTCAGTCCCCTTTCTCTCATCCAGATTGCACCAACCAAGAATCCAAACCTCTTTGGATGCGGAGAGGAGAGGGAGAAGGTGGATTTAGCATGAAGGAAGAGGGGAGAGGTAGCCTTGGGGTGTGGGATTTCAATTCTCTAATTTAATCATCATTTGAGTTGGGCGTAGGGTCTTATTTATAGACTATCTGTGATCCAACTCCTCTTCTTCCCAACCAATCAGAATCCTTTATGAAATTAGATCTAAATCTGATTGGTAGGAATAAAGTCCCCTGGATTCCTCCTTAGAGGGTGCCTAAGACCAGTCAAAGTTGGTTCTCAAGAGAACTCTAATCGAAATCCAAAAAGGAGATAGAGTCCCTATCCAACAAGGACTCCTGGGCGACTCCAACGTGGGCACACGCCAAAGGTGGCGTGCGCCCTCCTCCTTACTAGGTTCTAGCTAGGGGACAGACCCCACTAGCTCTCTAATAGGTGCGTGACATGTAGACAGAAGTCAAAGTGTCAATGGTCAATGTTTGACCAATCAAAGGTCAACTTTTGATCAAAGTCAAAGGACAAAAAATGGCAGGTGACCAAAATGGCAGGTAATGTCTTACAAAATAAGACAACCTTTTTTTACTTGGATAAGCTCCAGTCAGACAAAGTGAAGGCCTCTGATCGAGCATAAACTCCTTTGCCTCAGTCAGGACAACTATTTCTTATAGTAAAAGAAGAACGTTAGGTTCAATCGAGTGCTAGCATGATTTCCTTGAACCTAATTGAATCTCATTCAGATCAATTGAACTGGATTAGTTCAATTGATGATCACCAGATTCAAACCCTTATTTGTGTGACCCAGTTAGGTTCAGTTCTGTATGGTAATGGGATATGTCATGATCTCTATTATCGACATCATCAAAACTCCTTTCGATGGATCAGAACTCTTCTGATTTGAACAGCTAGAATGATCGATCATCTAAATCATTCTAATTGATCCCAAAATCCACCAGTGACACCTAGCAGTATATGGTGGCAACCCATCAGAGCTAAATGCGAACCTCTTGGTGCAGCTACCTGTGTGATTAAGTTCTTCTATTCTTGAGCTCCGATCAGATTAGGGTTAAGGTTGAACTCGTCAAACCCTAGTCTCTATCATATGATGTAATCATTCGATTCAAGTCCCAATGTGAAAACCTAAATAGAAACTCTTTTCTATTATTTCACTCTACCATGGCCATGGACTTCTGGACTTGATTCTTATGATCATCATAGGGCTGCTCCTCTACCATCGAGGTAGATAGATTCCATCTTGATGCTATCTAGTTCCTACAATGAACATGCTATAGCCAACATACACCTCGGGGTTTCGAATAGCTAGGAGACCGAGTAATGGTGTAGTCAAACTATAACACCCTCAAGGTGAACTGTCGATGCATCTGAGGTCAAAGAACCAGACACACTACTGCAGCATCGAGTTAGTTATTGACGAGAAGGTAGACTCCCTAATGACTACTCGAGATGGTCACGCTCAGTGCCCTCGTTCTCTAATGAGTACCTATACTCTTGCTTCGGTGTCTCCACTCCATAGACTTAAGACTCATCTACTGATATCTAGCGATTGTACACCAACCTTCTGGATCAATCACCATCCTCATGATGATCCTATGGTCAGAAGCATTTTATGAGTTACTAATGATTATTCATGTCTTAAATTTTTAACTCTTGAAAATATGAATTACCATTAACATTAACTCAAAGGATGTATCACAGACACTAAATACACATATGTGATAGAAAATAATCTATTTTATTGATATTAGTCAAAATTATAATTTTTCTCCTAGAAGTGTATTACAAGTGTCAGTCAATTTTGGCTTCTAGGGCACATATATCTAACAATCTCCTACTTATCCTAAAGCCAATTGGCTATAAGTCTAAGTCCCATCTTCTCAAAGTGGGCTTCAATCTTTTGCTGGCCCAATGGCTTTATAAGTGGGTCTGCCACATTATTTGTGGAGTCAATGTTAGATATATGTGCCCTAGAAGTCAGAATTGGCTGACACTTGTATTACACTTCTAGGGGCAAAATTGTAATTTTGACTATAATTAATGAAATGGGTTATTATTCTATCACACATGTGTATTTAGTGTCTGTGATACATCCGTTGAGTTAATGGTAATGATAATTCATATTTTCAAGAGTTGAAAATTTAAGACATGAATAATCAATATTAACTCATAACAGCTCACCCGACCATAGGATCATCACGAGGATGGTGATTGATCCAAAGGTTGGTGTACGATCGCTTCTCTTTAGTAGATGAGTCTTGAGTCTACGGTGTGGAGACACCGGAGCGGAGTACAGGTACTCGTTAGGAGAACGAGGGCACTGAGCGTGACCACTCGAGTAGTCATTAGGGAGTCTACCTTCTCGTTAATGACTGATCGATGCTGCAGTAGTGTGTCTGGTTTTTGACCTGAACATGCATCGGCAGTTCACCTTGAGGGTGTTATAGTTTGCTACACCATTCACTCGGTCTCCTAGCCATATGGAACCCTGAGGTGTATGTTGGCCGTGACATGTTCATTGTTAGGTAATACGATGCATCAAGATGGGATCTATCTACCTCGGTGGTAGAGGAGAGCCCTATGATGATCATGAGAATCAATCCAAAAATCCATGGCCATGGTAGAGTGAAATAATGAAGAGTTTCTATTTTAGATTTTCACATTGGACTTGAATCGAATAATTACAATCATATGACAGAGGACTAGGGTTTGATTGAGTTCACCTTAACCCTAATCTGATCGGGGCTCAAGATAGAAGAATGAATCACACAGGTACGCTGCACCAAGAGGTTCGCATTCAGCTCTGATGGGTTGGCCACCATATACTGCTAAGTGTCACTGGTGGATTTGGGAGCAATTAAATGATTAGATGATCGATCATTCTAGCTGTTCGAATCAGAAGAGTTCTGATCCATCGAAAGGAGTTTCGATGATGTCTATGATAGAGATCATGACATATTCCCATTACCATACAGAACTGAACCTTAACCAGTCAACAACAAATAAGGTTTGAATCTTGGTGATCATCAATTGAACTGATCTAGTTCAATTGATCTGAATGAGATTCAATTAGGTTCAAGGAAATCGTGCTAGCACTCGATTGAACCTAACGTTCTTCTTTTACTATAATAAATAAGTTATCCTGACTGAGCCAAAAGGAGTTTGTGCTCAATCAGAGGTCTTCATATGGTCTGACTGGAGGTTGTCCAAGTCAGACTAGGTTGTCTTATTTGTAAGACATTACCTTGCCATTTTGTCACCTGCCAATTTCTTTGTTCTTTGACTTTGGTTAAAAGTCTACCTTGACTGGCAAACATTGATCATTCACCCTTTGACCTTTTGACCACATGTCATGCACCTATTGGAGAGCTGGTGGGGGCCGTCCCCCTGCCAGAACCTGGCAAGGAGATGGCGCACGCCAAAGGGTGGCGTGAGCCCAAGTAGGGAGCGTGGCGCGTTGTGAAGAACTCCACCTCCCTTTAGGATTCCAATCAGAGTTCTTACTAAAGAATCCAGTTTGACTGGTCTTAGGCGCCCTCTAAGAGGAATCCAGGGTCTCTATTCCAACCAATCCAGATTTTTAGATCTGATTTCACAAAGGGTTGTGATTGGTTGAGAGGAAGAGGAGTTGATCACAAGAGGTCTATAAATAAGACCCTGCGCCCAACCCTATCCTAATTCTTTAGTGAATGCATTAGACACGCCCCAAGGCGCCTCTCCCCTCCTTCTCACGCCCATACTCTCTTCTCCCCTTGCTCTCCACGTCCAAAAGTGTTTGGACTCTAGTTTGGTGCGATTCAGATCAAGAAAAGGCGATCAAAAGCAAGAAGGTTGTGCTGGCTGCACAAAAGGACGACTTGCAGATCTTCAAAAGAGTTTTGAAGATCCTCCAGATCAGATCCAGTCTGATTTTGGAGTGTGATAGAGAAGAAGAGGTTCTCAGATCCAACCCAAGTGGATACCGGTAGAGGCAGGCTTGCGTGGCTAGATCAGAACCTTCCGCTGCAATCTTAGGATCATCATACAGGGTAATAGGATTACCATCAGGAAATT
The DNA here is from genome assembly GCA_006176705.1 of Cocos nucifera. Classification (NCBI taxonomy): domain Eukaryota; kingdom Viridiplantae; phylum Streptophyta; class Magnoliopsida; order Arecales; family Arecaceae; genus Cocos; species Cocos nucifera. The sequence goes on from QRFJ01005168.1 coordinate 100,585, forward strand.
GAATTTGATTTATTATCTTCTTTATTTATTTATAATAATAAGAATCAGATATAAATATATCAAGATCTGATTAAGGTACAGAGAAATTGAAATATATTCTCTAATCTAATAGTGGACGAACCTGGACCGTGAAATTCAGGAGATTAACTCAACTGGTATGTAGAGCATGGTCTCTAAAATTGTTTAGATCTGATTTTAAGTTTTATTTTAATTAAAATAAATACATTAGATTTCAGGATGTTCACATATGAGATGGATCAGGATCTGAAATTCAGAAAAATTAAAATTAAATGATTTTGGATCTAAACATTGAAGATATGCTTATGAACTAGTTCTAGAATAGAAAATACGGTTCTATAGAATAGCTTTGCATGTCTTTGATTTAATTTGATTAAATCATATTTTAGATCTTCTTATTTACTATTTTTCTGATATTATAAGTGTTATAATAACATCTGATACAACAACAAATAAAAATTATTTAATTTTTAAATATCATATTTGAGAAATGGATAGGATGCATGACTTAAGACTAATGTAGAATAGTTCTACATAAAATGTCTAGATTAGAATTTTTATTTTTGATTATAATCAATTTCTAAATCTAATTTTTTAGAATATAATGTTGATAATTTAGATCTGAACATTGCATGAATTATACATGAGATGTATGAAAATATGCATGATTAGGATCTCTTTATATATGAGCATATATGATTATAACTCTGATAATTGATTTTTGTTAAGTTATTGAATGTTCCTGATAGGCGTTCCTCTTGCCGTCCCGTCATAAGAATGAAGAAGGGTTTAAAAGCCCTCTCTTCCCATACTCGATTAAGAAGAGGTGTTCTAATTGACGTGTAGGGGCTGCTGGCGTGTATACTCCTAATCACGAATAACCAAAACTTACTTTCTGACAAACCCTAGATCCTGAACCCTAGAGATTTATTGGCATATTATATGTTTATGAACCCAAACTTTAATTAAAGAATTAAAAGGTGTTATGAAATATTAATTAGGTCTAAAATGAGAATTCAGATCTAAGACATATTCATTAATACTTGGGTTCGGGCTTGGGTACGCCAATTAGGTCTAAAAAGCGGCATTGTAACAAAACCGAATCCAAGACGATATGTTAGATGGGATCAACAAATGTTAAATTGACCAGTACCTATAGGGATTAAGTCTGGGATCCAAGAATCGAGTCACGATTTCTAAAGCAAGACACTTAATTAGGCTCAGAGGTTAGAGTCTGGATTATAGGCCTAACCCAATTTGGTTCTGACTCAACAATTTGGTGTTAGGTACAGTTTCGGCACAGAAAACGACAACTCCCGACTGGTTTAATTAATGGAGCTTACTCGGACCTGATGACCATCTTCTTGTGCGGAACTTACAGGAATTAACAAGAGCCTATTCACAAATTCCACCGAATTCAA